>PVLA01008424.1:0-89003 GCA_004027455.1 Hydrochoerus hydrochaeris | reverse complement strand
ATTCATGGACTGTAGCCAATGGTATGCCCAGAAGGTCAGGGACTTGGGAAAAACATGGCTAGAAAACTGATGACAAACATATTTGGGGAAGTGGTATGTGCTCATATGGACAAAAGATGTAAGGATATTTGCATCACATGCAAGTGTTCACCAAAAGATGGCTTCCGCAGAAGACTTTAATGATCAAGTAGATAGGATACCCATTCTACACATAGCAGTCAACCTCTTTCTTCAGCCCCCTGCCATTATGAAATAAGCTCATGAACAAAGTGGTTATGGTGGCAGGGATGGAAGTTATAGATGGGCTCAGCATCATGGCCTTCCACTTGCCAAGGCTGATCTGCTTACAAATACTTTTCAGTGCCCCCTGTGACAGCAGCAGAGAACAACACTTAGCCCCCCAGTATGGTACCATGCTCTGGAATGACCAGCCTGTGACCCAGTGGCAAGTTTATTATACTGAACTATTTCCATCTTGGAAAAGGTAACACTTTATGCTTACTGTGATGGACACTTATTCCAGTGATAGATTTGCCTTCACTACACATAACGTTTCTGTCAAAACCCCCATCCATGAATACACAGAATGCCTTTCCCAGCACTGTGGCATTCCACACAGCATTGCTATCTCCAAGGAACATGTTCCATGGCCAAAAAAGTGAAGCAATGGACTCACACTTATGGAACTCACTGGTCTTACGGTGTTCCTCACCATGTAGCAGTAGCTAGATAGATCAAAATGTTGAATGACCTTTTGAAGAAACAAATAGAGCTCCAGGTAGGTGGCAATAACTTGTAGATCTGGGGCTGATGTGCACCAAATCATGTCCATTTATGGCAATGTTTCTCCCATAGACAGGATTCACAGGTCCAGGAATCAAAGAATGGAAGTAGGAGTAGAAACCCTTGCTATTACCTCCAGTGTTTTATCACCAACACTTTTGCTTCCTGTTTCTGAAATTATATGCTTCGTCTGGCCTATAAGTATTCATTTCACAAGTAGGAAGATTTGCATCAGAAAGCAACACATTGATTCTATTGAACTGGAAGCTAAGGCTTCCACCTGGTCATGTTGGGCTCCTCATGTCACTGAAAAAATGAACTAAAAGAAGTGTGATGGTATTGGAAAAGTGGTTGACCCCAGGGAAAATTGGATTATTACTATACTATAGAGGAGAGGAAGAATGTATTTACAAAACAGAAGATCCTTCAAGGCACCTCCTACTATTACCATGCCCCATTGATAAGGTCAACGGGAAATGAAAACAATTCAATGCAAGCATGATGAAACATGGCCAAGAACCTTCAGGAATGAAGGTGTGGATCACCCCTCCAGGAAAACAACTGAGATTTGCCGAGATGCTTGCTGAATGCCAAGGTAACTCAAAATGGGTAGGTAGTAGAAGGGAGTTGTAAATGCCAGCTACAAATGTGTGACTGGTTATAGAAACAAAAATTATATCTCTTTCCTATTGTTTTCATATATAAAAAATATATGAAATATATATAATGTAATGAAATATTATATAGATGGCATCTTTATTATCATAATATTGATGGACTTTATATTGGTTCTTAAGTATTGTTACATCTATATTTTAAAGTTTAAACCATGAAATCTTGGGAGAAGTGTAAGTGTCACCCATAGGAAAGCTTTCCTTTCTATTCTGAGGAGAGAATTAGTGCACTTCTATTTGTAGGCAGGATAGTTCATGTTAATAATCCTAAGCTTGCTATTGGATTTGGAGACAAAGTGTGGTGTCAGGATATACACCTATGGGTTAAGTTACCAAGGGGTGGAATGTGATAGCTAATTGCGGTGTCAACCTGGGTGGATGACGAAAGGCCTAGCAGACTAGTGGAGCACAGTTCTGGGTGTGTCTGGATGATTAACTCATGAGCTTCAAACTGAAAAGGGATGACCCAGCTTGTAACTGAGTGGCACCAAACAATAGGTTTGTAGCCTGGGTAGAACACAAAGGGAGGGAAGGAAGCCTACCCTTTTTCAGAGGTGTTCCTGTTCCTTGCCATCACCTTTGGATATCAGTGTCTCATCTTTTTAAGCATCCATCACAGACATATCAGTCTTCCAATGCAGATCGTTGGGCTTCTAGACATGGACTTGGACCAGACTCTGCAATGAGCTTGAGGCCTTCAACCTTAGACTGGTCGCAAGGTGCATGATTCAAGTTCATCCTCCTTTTTTCAGAGTAGTATTCCATATTGTGTGAATACCTCATATCTTTCATCCCTTCTTCTTTCGATGGACAGGCAGGTTGCTTCCAAGGCTTAACTATTACAAATTGTGCTGCTATAAACATGGGTGTGCATGGATCACTTGCTTTTTCTTACAAAGGCACTAATACCATTCACAAGGCATCTACCTCTCTGAGATGATTACCACTGAAAGGCCCCATCTTCAAAGGCCATCCTATTTGAGAGTTTGAAGTATTTTAACATGCATTTTGAGAGGACGCAATCATAACATTCACCAATCACTGCTACTTAATATTGTCTATGGAAGTGGAGTAATCACATTTCAGGTACATTGCTTTTATGTTCAACACTAGGATGCTATTATGGTTACAAAAGAATTCCTATTAAGTATTTTTGTCCAGGGACAAAATAAAAAGCTCATCCTGTAGGCATTATTTTGGAAAAACAACTTTCATGACCCGTGTACTTGAGAATGCTCTCACAAGATTTAAATAAAATAATGTATTTGGAACACTGAAATGTTTTTTTGACACACAGTACATGGGACCAACTGGAATTTCTGTTTCTTAAATTAGATCTTTCTAGTTATGTGTAGAAAATACTCTGTTTGTGTTGCTTGAAATTCCCTTTAGTAAAAAAATCATGATTGAAACTTGTTTCCTGCTGCATGTGTTGAGAAATACCTGCCTCCCATAGCACAGCCGCCTGAGAATTGTATCATGCTGAGTTTGGCTTTTTTAGACCAAAAGTAACTTCCCAGTTGTACCAGAGATGAAAACAAACCTACTCTATTCTTCCTCTTCCCAGAACTTTCTGGACAAGAGCAAGGTAAGTATGGTACTTTTGAACATTCCTCATGAATAAATCAACTTTGAGTCTCTTTTCCTCTAGCTATTTTCCCTGCCTTCGGATACATCTACCTACCATGTGCAACAACATGGGAATGAATTAGAGGAAGAGATAGAGATGTGAACTGCATAAAGACTGTATTCTTACAGTGGGGGTTTACTTCTTTATTCACCCAACATGTGTTTGTTGAACTTTATGATGTGCCTGAGTATCACGGACTGCTGCTTATGCAATATTTACTTTCTAGCAGAAAAACATCCCCCCCAAAAGTGAAGATGTCTCACAAATCTAAATGGAATACAATTTTGATCTTGGAAGGCAAGCTTGAATGTGAATAAACAATGTAAGTTCTCTAGTGGAACCGCTGGAATTAGGTAGGGGACCATCTTATTAATCACCACCTATTCTTCGCAGTTCACAAAGGAAAAGCATATTTTCTGCTTCCTTCCATTGGGCCAGCAAATGGAAAGGTTATTAGATGTTGATACAGAGCAATAATGTAGCTCCAGGGACTCGTGCTGTGCTGAGGGACAGAACTCAATTACTTTCTGTAGCAAAAAACATTTTCCTTTACCTTTTTGCTTCAAAACCAACATTTCACGCTTCGTTGGTGTGTTGCTTTTTCTTCTAGACAAAACGAGCTCCCCATTTTAAAGGTGGTTCTCTAAGGCAATTGTCTACATTGACCAGGGTTCGTCAGCTGGATGTTTGTATAATCTTATCTGCCAGCACGGTAAACACAATGTCATTTGAGAGACAATTAGAATAAACATGCAATTCATTATTGATGTGACCATGATAAATGCCAATTACTTTCCCTCAGTCCTAACAATCACTTCTGAGTCAGGAAGTTTCAGTTTAAAACATAGGATGCACTGACTCTATGACTTAGAAAAATCAACAGGGGACACTAATTCTAAAAGATAGTCAAAATTTCTGTTCTGCTCAGAATTGCTAAAGCATGTCTTGATGGCTGAAATAGGTCATTTAATTCTATCCTATTGAAGTAAACTTTGCGGTAAGTGCTGTTATTTCTGTCCATATGATAAGTAAACTTAGCTCAGAGTGGTAAAAGAGGTGCATTTGTGTAAAAGACGGAGAATGGCTGTTCATATTTAATAAGTAGTTATTAAAAGAAAGAGTGAGTGTTTATTAAATGATTAGCTTATCCAATCATATTGTCTATCACTTGTTTCTTTTTTGCAAAGCTGTAGCATTTCTGCATTATTTTATCTTCTATATCTACTGTTAATGATATTGAATTTAAATTCCTAAAATGAAATAACTCCCTTCTTTTTCTAGCATCCCTGTGGACCTTAGAGAATGCTAAATCTTCCACCTGGAGTGAAAATTCTGCCACTTGTATATTAAAGTATTTTTTGATGCTTAAATATGATATCAAAATATAAGTCCTTCAAGTATATAAGTGTATATTGGACAAGAGAGAAATAAATTAATAGTTGTAATAAAACAGAATAAAGCTCTTAGGAGTGTATGTAAGTCATTAGAATGGTACAAGGAACACACTGATCAAATCTGTCCAAGAAGCTTATTGCATTTATCACATTGCTTTTTGTTTCAGACATAGAAGAAAATGCATCAGGTCTTTGATATTAATCATCTAATTCATGCTCTTTAAACACAAAGCATTTGGAATAAGAATAGACCATGATTCATAGGGAAATGATGGAGTAATTGAAGAAATCTTTGTGTGAGATGTGATTGAAAAAATATAGTGAATGTTTAAATAAAAAAAATGTATGACAATGAAAGATATATTTCCATGAATCCCCCATTACATCCTTCTATCATTTTGAATGCATTCATCTCATTGTTTTTTGCCACTTTCTGCAGCAGCTCTGGAGTTCTTTTCCCTGAGTGTCTTCAATTGAACGTCCTGGCTACTTTAATGCTCTGAATAGATTAAAAATGTTTCTGTTTTGTTATCACTTTGACTTTGGGAAAGAGCCAGGAGTGGTGTGGTTCCCGATCTAGTGAGTAAGATGGGTATGCACACAGTATTGTGTTTCTACCAGCCTAATTGGATGCCACTTGACAGCAGCCTTCACCAAGGTGTTAATCACACTTGCTAAAGACCCTCAGGAAAGGGGACTCCAGAGCTGCTGCAGAAAGCGGCATGGAGGATGGGATGAGTGTGTTTTGGGGGAGGGTAAGGAGCACTAATGACAATATGATTTTACTTTGATACTTTATTCTGATTTAAACATTCATCCTGTTTTGATCTATCATCGCACACATATAAGTAACTTCTTTCCCAGGTAAGTCATTTGGAGGTGGACATCTGGGAATAGTAAGTTACCGGCACAGTGAAAGAGAGCTTTGTTAGGACAAGGACTCCACATCCAAGGTCAGGTCTGGATCTAGGAAGACTGAAGACAATGTATCCATCACCTCCATGCTTCACAGAGCAGAAAGGAAGAGGCAGGAAAGGACAAGAAGGAGTACACCTAGCAGCCTGCTCCACCTCAAAGGAAGTTTCAGGGATTCCAACTTTTGCTTACATGCCGCTGGCCAGAATCTTGTCAAATGTCTACTTGGAGCTGCACATGAAGCTAGAGAACACTGACACCTAGCCAAGCACAGTGCTCCATGAAGTACATCAAGATTCAGGCCAAAGGGATAAGTGGCCAGTGGGAAGGGCACTAAGTCTCTGAACTCAGCCTACTGTAGCCACAGATATTGGATATTGGAGAGTGAGCGATTTTTAGAAAGCACTGATTATGACAGAAATCAAATGAAGAAAAAGATGGACAAGGACCTCAAAGTCACCAGCTACAATGTAAATCAAGAAATCTCTTTGGTTGTTTCACTTACATACATTAAGAAATTGGCACTGTATACTTAGGTTTTGTTTTTTTTTTAAATGAAGCATTTTCCTGCAATTTCTTGAAAATATGTCCTGATAAATGTAGAAGTTAAAGATTTCTCTATTGTGAATGACACATTATCTTTCCAAGCCCTGGAAGTCAGTATCACCTGTGTGTTTGCAGCTAATCTAGGAGGTGGCCAGAATCTTAATTATGGTAAAGCATTCCAAGGGCCTAGGAAGAATCAATGAATCCAGCATCAGAAGTGGTGCTGTCCTTGCCATTGCCGAGTCATACACACAATCTAGAAGAAATGGTATTTTTCTTAAATGAAATGTACACTGCTACTTCCAATAAGCCTTGTCACTGAGACTCCAGCTTCACATTCCAGTGTCCTCAGAAGTATTAAGTTGCTACGTAGTGCACCTCAAAGGATGTGTCTTAGTTACTTTCCATTTGCTGAGACGCAATGCGATGTCTAACACCCATGACTCAAAGGAAGAGAGGTTTATCTTGGCTTGCAGTTTGTAGCAGTTGCAGTCCATAGCTGACTTTCTCCAAGGCAGATGATATGGTGCAAGAGACATGCTCATGGCATGGTATATGTGAAGCAGAGATCAAGGGAGGAAGAGGGATATAGATCTTTCCAAGTAATGCTGTGACTGAGTTAGTTTTCTCTCATTGTTGAGACAAAATACTTGAAGGAAGCAAAGGTTTACTTCTTATAGTTTTGGAGGTTTCAGCCCACACTCAGCTGGCTCCAAGGCAAGGTGATATGGCTGAGGGTTAGTCCTTCATGGTGGCTGCAAACAGCAAGAGCGAAAAAGCAAGAGAGGAAAAGCAGGCTTTTAATATTGTATGCCGGCTTTGCCCCTGGGCAGGTGCAGCAATTACACCACCAATCCCAGCACTAGACAATGGACCAATCACAAATGTTAGATTCATCCAATTCTGTGACTATATGAGGCTTAGGGGGTCACCTAGACACAAACCATAACATGCCCCAAGGTCCCTCCAACCAGGTTTCAGTCTCCAATATCACATCCAGTTAATCCACTGAAGCATATCATGCACACATGACCCACCCCACTTACAATACATTGATCTCATTATTCTTGCTATTTTCTAAAGCAGCTTTGGAATCCTTTTTCCTGAGTATCTTTATGAGGTGAGTTCAAAAATACAGTGAAGGCCGCTGCCCAGCACCATCCAGCGGAAAACTAGGCTTGTAAAAACATGATTCTGTGTCCTCACCCACCTCAGTCACCGGACCTGTGACTTCTGGCTCTTCCCCAAAGTCACAATGATCATGAAAGTGTTTTGAATCCATTGGGAAATTGAAGCAGCCAGGACTGTGTGGCTAAAGACCCTCTGGAAAAAGAATTCCAAAGCTGCTGCAGAAAGAGGCAAAGATGATGGAACAGGTGTGATTGAAGGGGAAGATTTTGTGTCTTTTACTGTAATATTTTCTTTAAATTGAGCGATATGTCATTTACTGTAATATTTTCTTTCATTTGAACATTCATTGGATGTTTGAGCACATCTCATACATATAGGTTAAATCCTTGTCTTAGAAGTTTATTTGGTAATTGCAGTTTGTGTTTGGAAACATTTAAAAATCTTTAACAGGCATAAAAAGGCCTGGGAAAGTCTAAGTCTTGGGAAGGAAGTGCTTTGATTCTGCTCTGCTGCTGTGAGATTAATTCCACAGTGGGAGAAGATGCCCAACTTAGAGAAAATTAAAGCCCAGTTTTTATTATTCTTTTTCTTTCTTCTTTCTGTTGTACAAAATATTTTACAATACTTTGCACAGAAATCCCAGAGACTGTCTTGAAACACTGCAAAGCGGAAAATGAATATATTGCACAAATGAATCAGGCTAGACTCGGGGTTTTAGATATATGGTAAGGGTAAATCTGAGGTAAATGTGTGGAACAAAAAATAAAAAGATTGTTTTCTGTATTTTGCACCCTACTCAATTTCCTCTTATCTACTGCTATAGGGGAGGGAATATGACAAGTGGAAACAAATGTAAGGGCCTATTTCTTGTTTTTATTGATGGTGTTTGCAATGCATAATAGATATACATTGTTTTGGGTAACTGATACAATTATAGACAATATATCAATCATTCTGATGTCTTTACTCCTTTCTCCCTTATCCTTTCCAATCCCCGTTCGTATCCCAAAATCGTCTGCCTTTTTAGACTTGAAAAATATTACACGGTTTCTGTAATATGAGAATGAATACAAATAAGCAAATTAGCAAAATAAAGGAGAGATGCCAAGAGAGAAGGATGTGTGTCTTTGACCCTGGCTTCTGTCAAATGATAAATCCTCTTGTTAGGAAGCGCACTTTTCTCAGAGCTCCTAGGAAAGCTTCACCCACAATGTTAGAAATGCTGCAAAACTTAACTCAGATTATTTTTCATAAAAACCTTCTCACATGGCCCCTTGTTCTTTGAATATATCTTGCCATATTCATGTTCACACCTAGATGAATTTTCACAGCCCTGTTTTACTGACCTTTTGGTGAATTCCTAAAATTCTCCATTGCAGCCCCAATGCTATATTTACAGACAGTATTTATAAATTTCCCAGTTGAGTACCTTATTTATTACAATCCATTAGCTTAGTCAGCGGAAACATGTTTTCTGATAACCGTGGAAGCTGGAAATCCCAGATCAAAGTCCTCAAGTCAGTGTGTGGTAAGGGCTGCCTTCTTGGCTCGAAAGCGCTGACTGCTTTCTTGACGTTAGTTCACAAGGATCCTCCTTGGAGCATGAGACAGAGGGCTGGAGATGAGAAGGTGAGATGGAGAGAAGGAGCGAGAGGCAGCAAGACCGTGAGTGAGCCCCAATATCTCTTCTTATAAGGACACTAATCACCTTCATGGGGACTTGTGTTCCAGGCTCATCTCACCCTAAATACATCCAGAAGGGCCCATCTCTAGATTCTGTCCCATTGATGGTGCACATTGGGGCCAGACGGTGAATGTTGAACACACTTCCAGTGCACGGCCAGCCCTTGCGGTGGACCCCTCCGAAGGCAGAAGCTCCTAACGCGATCAGGTGTTGGACAAGTCCCGTTCTGTTGTCTTATCACACAGCCCTACTGCTGGCTCTTGGGTGTAATGGAAATGCTAACTGGGCCTCAGTTGACAAAGCAAAACAGAAAGAAACCTCACCAGTTCCAGTTAAGGGTATATAACTGATACTGGAATTTATTAACCCCAAGTTGCATCTTATTACTTTTAATATGTTCCAACATTCAGCACGCACTTACATAGTGCCCACTATCAGCTAAGTAACTGCCTTAAAAGTGCCAATGTACACAGAATCAGGGGCCCATTGGGGTTGTTGAGAAGTCCACACTTTAGTTAGGAAACAAGCATGAAGAAGAGGAGCCTTGATTACGGTGTAGTAAGTGTTACAGCTACAAGAACCGGGTGTTAAGAGGAGACGAGAGTTTAGAGATGTTAGAAAATCTGCAGAGCTCTGTGAAGCAGGTGCACTGTGCAGCAGTTCCCAACTGGTCCGAATCTTGTGAGATGGAGTATCGATACGCATGTATGACAGGAAGTGGATTTATTCCCCATCACTAGGCAACAAGGACCACTGAAACCCAGAGTCCCTGAGAGCCAGTTCCCTGAGCTCAGGAAAACTGCCCTGTGCAGATGGAGTAGCAGCCACAAGTATACTCCGTGCTACATGCAAGGACTCCAGAAAGCCACCTTCCCTGGTCCCCAGGGTTCAATGGCGGGGCAGTGACACATACTGGAATGAGCTTGTGGACCAAGATCTTGTTTCGAGGGCTGATTGGAATGGAGTCTGCACTGTTCTTATTAGTCTCCTGGTTATAATTTAGATCTCAAATCTCCTCTGCCCAAGGTCCCAGGGGTATTGAAGGTGACTGGATCATGGGGTGACATACTCATCAGTAGATTCATCCTGGATGAGGTCAGGGTTGCAGGTGCTCTAGGAGGTGGGACCCGGTGGAGATGGTCACTGGCGTGAGACCTGGAAGGGTGCCTTCTTATCCTCAGCTCCTCCTGTCTCTCTCTGTTTCCTGGAGGCCATGGGGTGAGCAACTTTTCCTGTCATGCCCTTCTGCCATGATCTTCCTGCCTTGGAGCCTTGGAGTCAGTTTATCATGGACTAAAACTGTGAACCAGAACAAATCTCACCCCCTTTACCTTAAAGGTATTGCTTGTTTGGTCCCAGTCATGGAAAGTAGCTAAGGCATTCCTTATGCAGGTTGTTGCATGGCCATGCAACAGTTATTATTCAACAGTTACTGTTAAGAACTGTAGGGGAGAAATTTGGGGAAACTGGCCTAGTCCCAGGTGCCCCAAGAACTGTGCTGCAAATCCATTCTTGACGATGCAGAACAGCATGTATACAGTTATTTTATCCCTTCCCGTTTTGGACACAGCCTTGCCCATTAGCTTGTGGAGCCTACGTTTACCATTCGAGAATCTGAAGGATTCCACCCTGTATTCAGCCTCTAGACTTCCTTCCCCTTGCCCTGCTCCATGCTGTTCTAGTGTAAGAGTTTTGGCCATGACCAGTCCCCACCAGCAGCGCCCTCTGCCCCCCTCCTGCTCCTTAGCACACTCTGCGTGTGCTGCCTGCTTGAGTGAGAGCTGAAAGGGAAGAGAACCAAAGGGACCCCATGGGTAAGTTCTAACCATCTGAGCAGGATAGCTCAGAGTCCGGCACTACAGGAAACGGGTGGGCGGAAATCCCTCCTGTCCACAGTGGAAGACTAGAATCAACTCGAAACGATCGTGTGAAATCAGGAAATGCTTTTTATTATACCACAAAGCAAACCAAAGCAAACCACAAAAGCACTTAGATTTGACACTTTTGCAGAAAATAGGGAATGAGAATGAATGTCGGTCTCTGTTTCCATCTATCTATCATCTATCTATCTATCTATCTATCTATCTATCTATCTATCAATCATCCATCATTTATTATCTACCTATGTCTGTCTCTATCTATCTCTGTCTCTGTCATCTATCTATCTTTATGTATAGTTTTACTCTCCTTTATTGTAGGAAAAAAAAAGCCTCAGGATACCTTCTTCTTTCCTTTTTTCTTCTGGTGCTCATCTAAGTAGTCCTGCTTTCTTTCTAGCATAAAAGAGTTCTCTCTTTTGTCTTCAAGGGTGTCAAAGTAATGAACATAAAATACTAACTTATTAGCAGATCCTTGCAGTTTGTTAGTACAATCTGAGGCCGAGGTACCTCTGCTGTGTCCCAGGGGGACTGAGGATCAGCCCTCTGCCCCAAGCTGTCCTTTCCACTGAAACTGGAAAGAGGCCAGCCATGGCTGAAGGGCTGTGTTCCAGAATGTCCTGCACAATCTGTCTTATTTCCCAGAATTTCCTCAAGATTTGCAAGACAAATGAAAGACAAGCACGTAGGTGTTTCCCCAGGACACTAAATCAAACTTACTAATGATGCTATCAGACTCTGAGCAAAGGTTTCCTGTCCTATGAAAGAGTGAAATGTTGTTCTCTGCTGGAAAGTAGACCTCCATCTGGAGCAACACTAGAAGCTGGTCATCCAGCTCTGGGAAAGATAACTTACAGTGCCTGTACTTTTTTTTTCTTTTTTTTAATTCAAGAAGTAAAGGCATTCACAGGATGGAAACTTCTATGATAGAAATGTGGTTTTTGAGCGATTAACACAACCTGTGGGCTGGCTGGATTCCTCGAATCTCCATTCAGGTTAAACACAGTCAAGCACAAAATTCTCTTCCAAATGCAAAAAGAGAGCTTTAGTAATTTCATAGACGACTTTGAGCTGGAGACTTTCTGACATGTCTATGTTAGAAATGGTTATGAAGACGAAATATTCTTTTCCTGGTGGCAGCATTTGACCTTCTAGGCTGGAGGGCAGTGGCGGTAATTCACAGCTTTTCCATACTAATGCGTGTTTCACTGATTTTTGGAAACTGCTAATCCGACTTTTTCTGTGTCCCAAATCTTGGACCCAATTAGGACTTGTCAAGCTAGTTATATGTATGCATCTGTATCTGTTTTTAATTAAATATTGCATGTACTCATGACACGACTGAGTATGTGTGTTGCTGTGACCCTAGTACACATACTACAGTTATTATCATGTTCTGTCTTTTACTTCCCCTTCCCCTTTCTGCCTTGCCACTTTCAAACTCACTCAGCACTACGTACTACTCATTTTGGAGATACATATACATATATAATATTTTATATTTTATATGTTTGTGTGTATTTATGTACATACATAATATGCATACATGTCATCTCTCTGAAACCCCTGAAATCATTGCCACTTGCTGACATTTTAAGGTGAGACCACATAATAAACCTTTCAGCATTTTGCTTTCAACATTTTTGGTTTTCAGCATGTTTGTAGGGATTCCAGCATGATACAGTATGACAGTTTCCAGCTGATTGCCTTTCAAAATTTTTGTTTTCCCATGCACTTAATAATATTTGTGTCAAATAAGCCTTAATATATATGTGGTTTTGGGGTTTTTTTTGTTTCATTTTTTTGTTCTGGGAAATGAACTCAGCATTTTGCACTGAGCTACATTCCTAGGACTTTCTCACTTTTCATTTTGAGAAAAGGTCTTTACTGCAGACCTCCAGAGTGCTGGGATTTCAGGTGTGTGACTTGAGGCTCAACCTGTAGATTTTTGGTGTTTTTGTTGTGTTGAGGATGAAACCTGTGCATGCTAGGCAAGTGTTCAACCCAGAGCCATACATGCAGAGTTGTGCTTTTTTAATTTGGTGGGACTGATCACCTGGGGTAGGATTACTGTGTCAGAAGAAATGTTTACTTTCGTACACTGATGGATGCCAGAAGCCTCCTGTGACAGTGAGAAACCATTTTGCTGCAGTACTGAAAATCCTATGCACGGCACAATGTTCTCATTTTTATTGGTCCCATAGCTGTAAAGGCTTCAGTTATTGTTAATTTGATTTGCATTTCCCTGGATGTTATTGATTTTGTTTACTTTCTTATATATGTATTGGGATTTGCATCTGTGCTCCTGTTTTAGTCTTGTTTGTATCTTTCAACCACTTGTCCCTTGGGTTATCTGGGTTCTTTTGCAAATTTTTGAATTCTCTGTCTCTGTCTCTCCCTCTCTCTCCCTCTCTCTCCATATATGTATCAGTGACCTGTTTAATGACTATTTGGACTTAGAGCTGAGGTGTCGCTGTGCCTACAATACAACACTTCAGTCAGACTTGAGACCCATGTTTGGACTAACGAAGCAGGAGTGTGAGCAGCAGTGTGGGTTCTTCCAGCGCTCGGTGCTGTGATGTTTGCTGATCGCGCTGTGCAGCACTGCACTTTCATGTTCTGCTGTACGTTACAGCGCTGCGTGTAAGAGTCATGCAAATAAAAGCAAAGTCACAAGTGGGAACTTCCTTTGACCATTTCTTTGTTCTGAGTATTGCAAAGTACCTACTGCATATGATGCCTCATTTATTGACCCATTGATTTAATAATATAGTTGCAGGAATGGAATTGAGTTCTAAACAGAGAATGTCTCTTTCTCTATCTATCTATCTATCTATCTATCTATCTATCTATCTATCCGTCCATCCATCTATCTGTCTATCATCTATCTATCTATCTATCTATCTATCTATCATAATGCAAGGAATATCTATCTAAATATAAATAGATGGATATTTTGCATGTTTTTAAAAACTCCATTGTCTATTGCCTGTAATAACTTTAAGTTATTGTTAAGTGCTTTCCAGGATCATAAAGTCAAATGTATCAACATTTTCTTCTAAAACTTTTGAGTTTCTTTTTTGAAAAAAGACTTCTCCTTTTCAAATGATATTTATAATCACTACTAGTTTTACAGAGTCTTTAATCATTTATTTATTTATTTAATCCAGTTTACTGCACTCCTGGGGATCAAAATCATTGTTTTCCCTTTTAGCTTTAACATTAGCCCTTTGTTTTATTTTTTATTTGGAGTCCGGGTCTCACTGAGAAACTAAGGTTGAGTGTGGACTTGCCTCAGCCTCACAGAGGGCTGGGTTTACATGCATGAGCACCTCACCTGGATTTTTTTTCAGATGGTCGTAATGTTTGTACCCATCTATGAGTTATAATGCGCTGTTTTCAATCCTGTCAACACTGGGTAGAGACCAACTCTATGATTAGCATGTTCATTTTAAATTTTTATCATTTCTTCAATTTTTATTATTTATTCATTTCTTCAAAGTCCTCTTTCCTAATCATTTTGAGATGCATAACACATCGTCACTAATTGTGTTCCCTCTATCATATCACAGGGCATCAGGTTTTATTCTTCTTCTAAACAACAGCATCGCACCCATTGGTCACTGTGCGCTTTTCTCACTCACTTTTAACAGCAGTCACAGGCAATGGCTACTTGGGTCTCAGTGTCGAGACTGTGCGTGCGTCTGTGTGTGTGCGTGTTTGTGTGTGTTACTGGGGATTGAACTCTGGTCGTTGGCACTGGGTTATATCTCCAGCCCTTTATTTTTCACTTGAGACAGCATCTACCTAGATTGTCCAGGTAAAGTTTTGCATTTGTGATCCTCCTGGCTCTGCCTTCCAGAGTGCTGGGATAAAAGGCCCGCACCCCCATGCCTGCTCAGATCAGGCTTTATATATTCAATATATGGATCAGATCATGTGGTGTTTGTTTTTCTGTGCCTCACCTATTCTGTTTAACGTAACACTACACATTGCATCATAAATGATAGAATTTCATACATTTTATAACTGAAAAGTCTTCCGTTATGTATTTATGTCACATTTTCTTTATACATTCACCTTTCAGTAGGTAAGTAGATTGATTCCACACATTGACTATTGTAAATAATGCTTCTATTAATACAAGAATATAGAGTTTGTTGTGACCTGTGGATTGTATTTTCTTGGGTTTATTCCCAGTAGTAGGAATGCTGGATTGGGGTTTAGTTCTATCTTTAAATTCTTGAGTAAGCCTAACTCTTTTGAGCAGGAATGTTTAGAGTCTTGGTACTGGACAAGACTTGGTACTTGCACAAGCAGCTAGCTTTCACCATAGCAAGTCAGAGGGACAGGTATTTAGCTACTTAATCTTGTGCATTGTCTCTCCAGTTTTCTGTTGAAACCAAACTTCAGGCTTAGCATTCATCCTGTATTTTACAATGACTACTAACTTACACTTCTGTCGACGGTATTTCTTGGTTCTTTTCTTCTTTCTCCACGTCTTTCTCAGATTTGCTATCTGTTGTCTTTCTGACAACAGCCATTTCAGTAGGGTGAGGGGGTTTTTCACTGTGGCTTGGTTATTATTAGGGTTATTTCCCTAATGATTAATGATATTCAGCAGTTTTTGTATATAATTTGTTCCTTTGTTGTGATCTTTTATTGAGAAATATCTATTTAAACCTTTAGCCCTGTTAAACATTTGTTTTGTGCTAATTTTATTTATGAAATATATTTTATGTGATAAAAATAGAGCCCAATTATATATATGTTTAATTTATGCCTGTTTATCTTTGTCTTTCAGAATAAAAAGTACTAGTTTTGTGACAAAATCTCATAAATTCTTTGTTTTAATTTTCAATTATCTAGGTTATTAAAACAAAACTCACTCTCTATTCTTATGTAAATAATACGTGATTGAACCTCAGTATTTTTAAAAGTATTCTATCTGTAACTAAAACAACTTCTCCCATTTTTGTAGTCTCTTTCAAACTCACGTCTATTTTGGGACAATCATCCATTCATATAAAATTTCAGAGTATTATTTTCAATACCAAAACAGTGTGTTGAAGTAATAATTAGTAGTGGATTAAATTTATGTATTAATCTTGTTTCAATGGACATTTCATTTAGTTCTCACAAGAAGAATGAGATACGTTTTTTCTTCTCTTCAGAACTTGTTTTATATTCAAAAATATGCTCTTAAGTAGTGCTTCACTTGTGATCTTACCTTTAAAAATTATTCCTAGCAGCCACATATTTTTTAGTTGTTACAAAATAGAATATTTGATCTAATTCTTCAAAAATATTTTGCTGCTAAATAGATTAGCTGCTGTTTCTTAATGCTAGAAACTTTACTGAAGATAAATATGGATTTTCTGTGTACATAATCATGTCATAGACAGACTTATTTGCCAATGTTTAATCAAGTACTTTGTTTTCCCATCTTAGTCTGTATTTCAGAATTTAAAATGCACAGTTTAAATGAAAACGGTGGTAGTAGATACTTAGCTCCCGACTTCAGTACAAACAATTTTAGTCTTTTATCTTTTAGGATAGTAACTAGTGATCATTTTCATTTGATCTATTTAAATTGTTCATCTCTTGTTATAAGTATGCACTCTTTCTTTAATTTATTGATAGATGAGTAGAAGAAACCCATGTTTTAAATGAAATTATCCTTGATTTAAAATTATTGCTTTTATATACACTAAAAACTATTTTACATTTCTAAATCATATATATATCAGAGTTTGTATTAAAGATACCTTGTTTTTACTAAAAGTATTGAGGAAGTTTAGGACTTTTTCTATATTCTGGAATTATCTAAATAACTGTTTAAGTGTCAGTTCTGTTGAAGGAAAAAAATAATAAATGAATCCAATAAGCAACAAGCATCCTTTTCAAATACTTCATAATAACTAATTTTCATAACTCCACTAACTTGTGGTATCTTATTATTCCTAGGAATTTTAGATGGTTCAGTAGGAAAATATAGTGTTCCTTTAAGGTTTCAAATTTGTTAAGGTCTTCAATTCTTTCAACAATATATTTTTAACACGTACATGTGTTGTGTTCTATTCAACTTATTTTATTCTATTATAAATTTCACTGCTGCTTTAACACCATTCATTCTTATTTTTGATATAATTTCATATGGCTATACGGTCCCTCTTAGTATTCATATGTATTATTTCATCCCATATTCCATGAGCTGAAGTTCCTTTCCATACACAATTTCTTTCAACAAAGACATAATTACATAACAGAATCACACTCCAACTGGCTCTCTGGCTCACTGGGACAGAAGCCAGCAGCATTGTCTCTGGAGAGACTCACCTGGCCAAGGTGAAGAACACAGAAGGACAGTCCCACAGCCCAGCAACCTAAAATGCTCCAAATGTGCTGGCAACCACACAAATAAGCTTAGAAGCAGATCCTCCTCCTTCTTACCAGTCTAAATCGAGGAGGACTGATTTCCCTTATAACCTCTTGAGCGATGTTGAATCAGAAGTACCCAGTTAATTTGAAGCCAAGCTCTTTACCTTCAGACAAATCAGTATTTAAAAATGATTTGTCACTTAGGGTCAGAGAGCTAATGCAAAGCCCTTCTGCTAGTTACATTGCTTTATTTTGTTTGCTTCTAATTTCTTTCTTAGGCTTTGAATTTACTCCATATATTAGAGAAAGTCGAATGTAGAGGGGCTAAAGGAGAACACACTGTTTCATCCACGCAGGAAGACAGAAATACACAGGCTGAGCTGGTAGGTGAGCTGATGAACATGTTAGAGATTCTAGCTCCTTCCAGCTCACATGTGGACACAAGGCCATCATTTCTTCTTTGGGGACAAGATTAAATTCTAGTAGGTGAAAGAAGTTTGGAGAAAGGTCAAGGAGAATGACTCTTGCCTTGAGGATTTTGAAGTAATCTTCTTGTATCATCTTTCACAGACAGGATATTTTGCAAGCAGGGATGTGATAATATTTTGTGTGATCAGCAATCATGTGTCCAGTGAAAAGGCAGAGTTTGCGAGCACAAGACCGTCCGCTCATGAGTCACCTGCCACCCATTTCCTGCTTTTTTAAATAAAATTTTATTAGAACTCGGGCAGCGCAAGTCATTTATTTGTTCTGTTCTCTACAGCAGCTCTCACATTGCAGTGGCAGACCAGGGACAGCCCTAAGGCCACTGCAGTGAAGCTGCAGGCCTTTCGCAGATCATGTTTGCAGGCCTCCGCGGTGACAGGGACAGAAAAGGTGATGACATCTAAATCCAACCCTGGCACAAGGAGGCAGAGTTGAGAAGAGAGTAATCTTTACTTCTGGCAAAGTGAAGGAGTTCAGATAAGCAAAGGAGGTGACACAGAAGGTAATTAACAACACCAGCTAATTACTGTCACCATGGTGCACAGCACAGATGTCTGTGATTTGCAATGACAGGCACATACGTGAGGCTGTGAGTCAGGTGAGACTCACAGCACATAGCCAGGTGCAGCTGGGCTTTTCTGCTGGTCCCAGTTAGGGGGGTCACATCTCTGCAGGGAGCTGGTCATGCTGCTCTGTGCTGGGTTTCTCTGCTTTACTTTTCACCACATCCATTCTGAAAAGTACAGGCTCATTTGAACACGGTTTTGTCACCATGGTGGTTAACCTCGGGAGACTGCTATTGAAAATCGGTATCACGTTATTTAACCTTCACTCTTCAGCCCAAAGTATATTAAATGAATAAATTCAAGGTCAGAATCAGGGGAGTACAAAGCGGAAGGGAGCTTCTAGCTACTGTAGCCTGGGGATGGTGAATGACAGGGCGCAGACGTGGAGGTAACCTGGTTTCTCACTTCAGACTTCATCTTGCGGAGTTAGCTCTACGCTTCGGTGCTCTCTGAGGAGCTGGAAAAATGGTCTGAAGGCTGACTGGTCACAAAGACACCTTGACAAGGTAAGGACAGAACGAGTTCCAAGGAACCTACAGCTCTGCCCAACGTAAAGTTAGCATGTGAACTGCTGCCCACAAGGGCATGAAGACTGTGCTCTGATAAGCAAAGAAATAGAAAAGCCTGTGCCAGCGAGGTGAAGTTCCCACCTCTTCTTAATCCATCTGCACGGCTACGGCAGCAGAGCCCCAGAGGATGGCACTGGAGAATGAACCCAAGGGCTTCACCCTGAGCTCTGTCCCTAGAGCCTTTCGATTTCTGGTTTTGAGGCAGGGTCTCGCTAGGTTGCCTGGGGTGAACACCCAATTTGTGCTCCTCTTGTCTCAGCCTCCCAGAGTTCCTGAGTTACAGCCCTGGGCCACTATATCCGGCTCAGTGAACATCATTTTTTAAAATCCAGGACCCATGCCAAGGTATTTACTTATATATAAATAAAGTAGCTATATTTTACACTTTGTATTTTTTCATTAGGTCATGTTTGCAGTCCATGGTGGTCACCTTCACTCGGGGCTGTTGGGGCATGTGCCTTATGCATCTCACTACCCCTTCCTCTCTTCTTTCCCCTGCTTTGTCACTCAATCCCTTTCTCTTTGCAAAAGATCTTGCTTCCTGTTTCCTATCATCTAACTTTTATTTTGCTCTTTAATTTATTAATACTTTGTTGATCTCATGCAAGAGAAACCATGAAGTATTTAAGCTTGTGCTTCTAATTCATTTCACTTCCCGTTAGGGTCTCCAGATGCATCCATTTTGCTACACAAGGTACACATTTATCTCCTTTGAAGTGTCAGTGCATAGCTTGTATTTCTGGTGGCTGAAATGTCCAAGAGGAGGGTTGGCCCTGTGGCAGTTGCGATTTTACAGCGCCATCGCATAGTGGAAGATGGAAAAGCAAGAGAGCAAAAAGGGTTGGACTCCTTCCACTCATTGTAAGGTGCCCACTGTGGTGACCCACTTATGGGAGTGGGGCTGCATGAAAAGCAAAAACCTCCCATTGGGTCTCACCACCCAGTAGGACCATACGGCAAGCCAGGGCTCCAACACAGGAGCTCTGAGGGACGTGTTAAAACCATAAAATCACAGCACCTTTCTTCTTATCTCTATTACTCTTCATAGCCAAGCGTGGAAATTGTCTACACAGGAGAGAATACAAACTAACTTCTGCATACAGGCCTGTGATGCCAGGACTCCAGGCAGCTAAGGCAGGTGGGTCGCAAGTTCAAGCCCAGTCTGGGCAACATGGTGACTTAGCAAAACACTGCCTAAATATTTTTTAAAAATTATAAAGCTTGGTGGGAAAAATTAAAAGCTTAGTGGGAAGGCCCTGGGTTTGACCTCCAGCAGCACAAAAATAAAGAAGGAAAGAAAAACAGAAAAAGGGAGATTCATAAAGATAAAAATATTCCTGTTTTTGCCTTGCAGACTCCTTAATTGGGAAAAAAAGTCATGTGAGTTTCAAATATTAGTTAATATATTGCATACTGTTATCCTGAAAGCAGTTGTTCAGATTACAAGACTTACGAATGAAAAAAATTGATCAAATAATCAGACAATGAAAACATAAACTTCTCTTTTTAATGAATGGAGATTAGTAGTATAGCTGTCTGTCCTGTATATATATTTACATACACACATATATGTATACATATCTGTATATATGTTAATTTCCTGTTTTTTTAAAGTTCTGTACCATTTTTATACTTTGTTTTTAAACTAAAAAATTCAAATATTATATTTTATTGACTATCAAATGTTTTAATTTCTATAATGAGAAACTCATGATCAAAAGTATGCATGTGTCTAAATCAGGATAGGAAGAAGGACTCCTGGCACAGAAGTTGGAGGAAAAAAAATTAAGTTTTTGTTATTGTTTCTTAACCCCTTGGATTAAGCCTCATCAGTAAATTGATTATAAGAGCTAACAAAGCATGTCAGTCTATGGTCTGGCTGTTAGAAGGCAACTTCAAGTCGACTTAATGTTACAACAGAAAGACATTGAAAATGTGAAGCTTCAAGTGCACTGTTGAATTTTGTTATTTTCCTACAGGATTATTTTGGGGGGAGATACTGGGGATCAAACTCATGACTGCATGCTTGCAAGGCAGGCACTTATACTGCTGAGCTAAATCCCCAGTCCACTCGCTTTGTTTTTTTAATTTCTTATTAATCTGTACTTCAGAAACTAACAAGAAGTCCTTCTTCCACCTTGAATATCCTTTAATTTAAGGAGATGTTAACATTCCTAAAAGGATTAAAGGCAAAACTCCTCTGGGAAAATCCCCATGACATGGTGAGAAGAAGCAGAACACTGCTCCCACCTCGGACTGCCTTCTTATCCTTTATCCACGGCTGAGTTTGATTTCATTTCATTGCTGGCTCAGTGAGAAATTGACTTAGACAGAGCTTTGGCTTCTCACACTTGTCATTTATTGTTCCTTTTCCCAGATGAGCCTTTGTGTTCTGGGGTGGGCTCAGTCCCTGGTCCACAGGGTTGTGTAAATCAAACTGGTGTTGAATGTGCCAAACCCGGACTGTCATTCTCACCGCCACTACCTAGGTGGTGAGACTTGGTGGTATCAGGGTTTGGTAGAAAGATGTGTGTGAAGCCTTGAGTAAGTTCTTTTGCAGAGTTCTGGAAGCAAAGCCATTAAGAGAAAAGGAGTAGAAGGGTACCAAGGCTGTTAGACCCACGGACAAAGTACCCTGGAGCAATGAGTGGGGTGCAATGGCTGCAGGACCTAGTGTGACACCGAGACACCCTACTTCATCTCTGTCCTCTGTGTCCTCCTGGGCCAGTGAAGGCCTTGGGGCGACTGAGGTCCCGGTGGAAAGAGGAGGGGAAAGCAAGGGTGTGTGGAAGGGTTAAAACTGAGGGTCTTCCCTGCTTCACAGCACCAGTGCTTGCAGTAACTAACCCAGTCCTGCCAGGAAGCACCCCATTAATTGTTCTTAGGGACTTCCTGTGTCCGTGTGTCTGTCCTTGCATGATGCTTTCTCCTGCTAATAAAGACACCAGTCGCCCTGTATTAAGAGCCCACCCCACCCCACCTGAACTTATCATGTCTACAGTGGCCCTGTCTCCAATAGGGTCACATTCATAGGTCCTGGGGATTGATATTTCCCCCATAACTTTTTCTTGGGATTGGACTTGGCCTTTACACTGAGCTATATCCCAACTCTTTTTTTTTTTATACTAAGACAGGATCTCACTAATCCTCTCAGTTGCCTTCTCCTGCCTCAGCCTCCTAGACATGTAGGATTATAGGTATAAACCACTACATCTGTTTCTCACTTTTTAAAGGATACTTTCATTACAAAAAGGACACCAAAAGGTCATTTTTAAGGGTTCTGTTCATCAAATCTCTAACTTCTTTTCCAATTCTGATAGACCATAATGCTGAGATTTAGGTCATTAAAAGTATCTTTATAGTTTAGAGAGTTTGTTTTAAATTGAAGTTTGAAAAAATACTGCTGAGTGTATTCATACACACTTTCACTGTACACATCAGAATTCAGTGAGGGCAGATTAAAGCCAGCAGTGATACGAATGGAAAAGAGAAGTCTTTAATATACAGCCATCCCACTGAAGACTGTCAGAGCTTATATACTACCTGGTTTCTGAGGTCAGCCACTAAACAGCTTTCAGGAAGTTCGTCTGCACAAAGATTAATTTAGAGATTAACCAGGTGACTTTGCAGAAGTTCTGAAGGAAAGCTCAGAAAGCATATTTGTGGGTGGTAGTTAAGGTTTATGAAAGTATGTGTGTGCGTGTACATTTATACATGTGTGTTTTATTGTCATTACAGTTCCACAGAAATGGATTTGTATGATCTTCTAAGCTGTTTTTTTCTTCATTGTCTAAATGGCAGAATGTGCACTAAAAGTAAAACAAAATATTTGTTGGATATAAATTTTATAGTATATTAAACGTCTGGCCATAGATACTAGAAGCTCTTCCTCAGGTCTTCCAAAGACCATGGACCAATAATTGGCAGGATTAAAATAGAAAGATTTGTAACCAAGATTTTCTTCCAGTTATTATGCATTTCTTTTCTGACATATTCTTATGCATATAGAACAGAACTGAAAGAGCAAGGCGGGAGGCCTAGCCCACCTGGGCTTGCTAGGAACAGGGGAAGCTATTGATCATTAGAAGTTTATATGACAAGTTTCTTGGATAGCTCATCACATTTTAACATTATTGTTCCTATTTTGTAGGAGTAGAAACTGAAGCTCCCGAAGTTAAGTCACTTACTGCTGATTACAGAAGTCCTGGGAAACACAGCAGTAAGAAGAGAATGAGAGCTGCTACACTGAAAATCTCAAGCAGTTTTTTGTAGTCTGCAGTGTGTGTGTGTATGTGTGTGTGTGTGTGTGTGTGTGTGTGAAGACAGAAACAGTAATTATCGAACAAAGGAGGGCTATTTGGCAGGAAGGTTTTAGGAATTTTTAAATTTTCCTGTTCATCCCTTGCTCTAGCGATTGATCTCAGATTTCTCTCTTAGTCACTTTGCTAACCTCCATATCTTAAAGCAGGAGAGGCTGAGGTGAGGTTTAGTTTCAGTCCACAGACAGTGACAAAGCAGGAACACGATGGCCCAGGGACCTGGCGGAGAAAGCTGCTCACCTTATGGTGGCCACGAAGCAGAGACAGAAGGGAGGAGCTGGGGACAAGAGGGCACCCTTCCAGGTCACACCCCCACGATGTCCTCCAGTCAGGCCCAGCCTACTACGGCACATTCACCCTGAATTCATCTGTGATGGAGCTGCTGATGAGCACAGCACCCCATGACCCAGTCACCTTTACACACGAGAGACTTTTAGGGGACACTTTAGACCTTGACCATGATGTTCTCTTTGTGAAATCTGGATATATGAATAAGGCTGATAAAATAGTTTGAGAGTATCTCAGGAGTGAGGGAGGGAGGAAGGGGGTCTTGGTAGTTGCGTAAGAGCTCTTCAGAGAAACAGAATTCGTAGAACAGCTACCCCTATAATTTTAGACAGAATTATAGATATGGACGTAAAGGCAAAGGGAATGAGGGAGAGAGAGATGGCGATAGAGAGAGAGATTTATGGTCAGGAACTGTGCCTTGTTGGTGTGAGGTCTGAGAAGACCCAAAGTTGCCATCCGAGTCAGCAAGCTGAAGGCATATGAATTCCGGGAGTGTATTTTTAGTGAGTGAGAATTCAAAGGCTTAAGAAGTAGGAAACCTGATGACCAGTAAGACCAGTCCCCAAGAAGGTAGTCTTGGATCCCAGTAAAAGTTAAAATGGGAATTCCTGTCCCAACATAGGAAACAATGACACCTTTAATCAAAGGCTTTCAGGTCAATGAGACTGTGTTTCACTCAAAGAATTGATCTTTCTATTGTATCCAGGTTTCCATTAATTTTATGCGGCCTACTGATGTAAAGGATGCTGACCAGCTTTACTTAGTCTACAATTAAATGTTAACTTCACCCCAAAACATTTTCACAGAATACACCCCAAATGATGTGCAACCAAATAGCTGAGCGCCTTGAGGCTCAGGTGACTTATACTATTTTTGTAAATTTTTTTTTTCTGTGAAAATTCATTATTAGGTTCCTAACCTGGAATGGCATGGGATTGGGTACCCGATCAGGACTTTTCAGAGCTAGTGAGATCATAGAAGTGAAAAACCCATATCAAATGAGAGGTGTCCTTTTCAAAGGGACCTGGAGTGCTCATGTATCCCTTCCACCACTTGAAAAGAGAGATGGAAAGAGTCACATCTGAGAAAATGAGCCCAGACTGGACACCAAATCTACCTGTCTGCATGTTGGACCTTCCCCGAGTCCAGAACGGTGAGAAATTATAAGCTCTGCAGGCTGTAGTGTTTTCTTATGGCGGCCTGATCAGACTAAGCCCACAGGTAAAAGTAATCATCACAGCACTGGTGAACATTTTCTTTTGAAAAATGAATAATCTTACTTGGATTGAAAGAGAAAACTAGGCATATGTTTAAACAATAAGGAAAAAAAGGCTGTCGTATTTCTATTGCGAAACTCCTCTTCCGCCTCTACATCTAACTAGGCCTCTCTGAAGTTCTCCATAAGCACCATCTCCATTGTATCTTCCCATGCATGCAAGGTACCAACACCACCAGAGCATCCACGGTCCGGAGCACCCCGCATGGCCACGCTCACCTGTGTCCTGAGTGCTTCCTCAGCTGCTTCCTCTGGGTAAGGTGACTTTTCCTGCTGCTGTGCTCCATCCAGACGAAAACCAGCCCAACGCGTTTCAGAGACCAATGCGTTCCTCACCTCCCTGGGGAGATTTGCCCTGCAAAAACGACGGGCTGCTGCTGGGAGCACTGCACACCATCTACACGGCGTGGGTTCTGACTCCAAGCGCTGCACCCTGCCCTGCTCCATCCTGCAGGTGCACGGGGCAGCACTGCACCTGTCTCCTCCCTGGGCAGCCTGTACACCTCTCAGCTTGCGCCTCAGCCCACTCTTGAGAGTTTGTTTCTCTGTCGCCTTAGTTGACGTTGTATTGGCATTTGCCACTGCAGAGGGTGGCATCTGAGCTTTCCGGGAGTAATTATTTTCTATCTCACAGCGTTATCCTGGATTGCTTTGAGATAAACCTTCCCAGAGGACCAGATTCCGAGTGAGCTGGCCCTTTTCCTGGTGTGCGTGTGTGTGGACCCACTCGCGGACCGCGTGTGAGGCTGGACCTCCTTCCTGCACAATCATCTCCCGCCCTCTCACGGCCAGCTCTTCTGGGGTAGAAATTATAACTTATTCATCACAGTGCCTCTTGAGAGTTTCTGACACCTTTAACAATTGCCATGCTTAACGAGTATATGCAACACGAATAAAATTAAAAGGATTTTTAGTTCAAATGTCCCTTCTGACCCTCTCAGAATTTAAATTCTTGCTGCCTTTCAGGAGCTGATTCTCACCCTCTTGTGAGAGCCCCACTGGAAGTGATTTCCTGCAGAAAGTGTGTCCTATTCCTTCAGCTGATTGTGGATGTATTCTCTGTCTCTCTCAGTCAAGAAGCTCCGTGAGCAATCAGTGTCTACACAGTGCTTAAGAAATGCACGTCTGTGGTCATAAATTTGAACTGAAAAATTGTCTTCAGTTTAACTCACTGTGCTCCAATGCAGAAAAATCACAGTGTT
Organism: Hydrochoerus hydrochaeris; assembly: GCA_004027455.1. Classification (NCBI taxonomy): domain Eukaryota; kingdom Metazoa; phylum Chordata; class Mammalia; order Rodentia; family Hydrochaeridae; genus Hydrochoerus; species Hydrochoerus hydrochaeris. Next base: position 63,282 of record PVLA01008424.1, on the reverse strand, counting down.
AATAGGTGTCTGGATATTTGCCACATTCTTAGCCGCTTAGCATTTGATTCCATTGCTTAGGTGCCTGTGGGTATCTTCCGAGGGCTGAGACAATAGGCAAATGTGTTTGTCAACCTAACCATCTCACACGTGCCTGGTACTGAACCACGATGTGGTTGGTGTGACCATCTCATTTCCAAATTGTCTCTCAATTACTTAGGAAGGGCCAAAGATGATTCACATTTATGAAGGATTCACTTTTTCCTCAGTTCCTATCATCTGTGAGTACCTGTTTTTGGCACATAATGATCACGTTCCTTCCAAGGAGCTGGCATCCTACATCAGGCATCTCTGCTTTGTTCAGTGCATCCTTTTTGGTGTGTTGCAATCACATTCCAAACTCTGAGGAAACAACTTAACATTGGTTGGCCTCATTTTCACCTTCCATAAAGCAGAAGTGATTTTTATGATTACTTCCTAGGGCTGTGAGGATTAACAGAGTTAAATCACTGAACTCTGTCCAGTAAAACCTTGGATTGTGAGTCACTTGTTCTGCGCTTGTTCCACAAGACAAGCACATATTTCTTCTAAATTCTCACTTGATAAATGAGTGATGTCGTCATATGAGTAGCACAAGATGCTGAATGTCACATGATTGTGACCCAGCCAGTGACCCCCCCCCTCTCTGTCTTTCTCTGTGGGATTGTGGGTCATAAGCTCCCAACAAGAGGTTATAGAGGAGGTCTCATCTGCAGAAGAAGAGAAAAGTGGAGGAATTCCCCACTTCCACTGAGATTAGGGAGAAGGGACAATGTGGGGAACAGCACAGGATTTTGTAGAGAATCACCACCCAAATAAAGCTGTAGCAAGAGATGAATCTGTTTAATGACAGTGCAGTATCAGAGCTCGACAAAATCCTCAAGAGGCAGCAAAAGCAAGTGGCATTGGATAGGTTCCTTGTTAAAGTTTCACAAAAAGAAAAAAATTCCATTGAGCCAATAGGTAGCAGCGATTCTGTTAGCAACAGTGAGTCACCAAGCACACTAACCTTCCTGTCATGTCCCCTACACCAGCCATGAAGGTCTTCAAAGGTAAGTGCAGTTAATTCATTTTGAATTTTCTTTATTATTCTGTATTACAGTATTGTAATTACTTAATATGTATATTTTTGAGTTGTGGAATGAGTCATTCAGGTTTCCATTATTTCTCATGGGGAAATTCACTTGGGTATAAAAATTCTTTGGATTACAAGCATGTTTCAGGAGCACATTATACAAATAATCCAAGGTTTTTCTGTGCTTTAAAAGGGAAAACTTAATGATATGAATTACCTTACTAATTCTGTGTGTTGGTTAAAGCAAAATGTCTGTTTGATCGGCTGGGGGAATCTTCCTGGAGGCTTAGGGGAACACACTTTTGGATGCTTCTGAGTGACTCATGGAGGGTGACTTAAGGTGCTGTATCTGATGCCTGTCCCTTTTCCTCTGGCACTGTGTCTCTGCTATCTTTCCTGACCATGATGAGCTCGAGAAGCTTTGCTCCACCATACCTTACTGCCATTTTGTTCCTGCCTTGGAGCCATCTTCCCATGGACTGACTTCCTTGAAACCGTGAGCCACATTAAACTGCTCCTCCTCTAAATTATGGGTGTCAGATATTGTGTCCAGGAAGAAACCTGGCTAATACTATATATTATTACTTTTCAAAAACAGATGTATGTAAAGAAAACCACGCTTTCAGATTTGAGAGAGGACACCACCAAAAGTCAGGAGTGATACAAACTGTAAAATGTAATTTTAGTGACTCTTACACTGGTACCACTGTTTTCCTCACTCACCTGAAATTCAACAGAATTATGCTTATTTCTGTTGTGTTTCTTTTCTAGCTTCTTAGTCATCATCAGATCTTATCACTTTTATACTCACTAATATTTCAAAGGCACATATTTTTTGCCCATCAACAATGATCTCCCATTCTACTTTCTAAACTTTTACCATAAGCCATTATCTATGACTTGTCTTTCTCTTTTCATAAAATTCTCCAGAAGACTGCTAAATGATGCTTGTATAATTAATTGTTCTTATTTTTCTTAAAATCATTTAATTACTTCACACAGCCTGCAGCTAGGTTTTGCTTTGTTTGTTAGTTTGCTGTGACATTGTAGGTAATTTATAATCTGATTTGAAATTACACTGCAATTAAAACTGAAACACTCATTCCTGTTAAGTGCTAGATACAGACAGAAAAACAAATATCTAGGTCTGAAAGTCTCCTATTTCTTCTATCCCTTTCTTATCCAAACAATTCCCTTTAGCCAAAGTGACTCCCGAAATTTCTTTTCATTTTGTGTCTCTACCTGCATGGAGAATGAAGGTCTCATCTCTACCTGTGACCATGCAATCCTGTTCTTCAGAATCCCACACATATTCCTCCTGCTTTAAGACTTCCTAACCCATCCCACCAGAAGCGACCTCTCCTGTCCCTGCTCTCACAGAGCAATTAGTGGTGGAATTCCTTTACCACATGTCACATTTCCTCAAAGACATAGGTCTGACATGTTAAAACACTGACATGGATTCTCTCACTCTATCTTCCTTTCACAGAGTAGCCACATTCCTTCCTATACAAAGTTGTATCCACACAATGCTGAAAGTCTATTTATAAAGTGAATTCCCATATGTGTTTGTCTTCAGCCTCTCAGGAAACAGCTCTTTGCAGTATGGATAATTTATTTTGACATTTTTTGCTACTTCCTTGGTGAAAATATCAAATTTTCTGTTTTCCAGTGAAATAATTTGAGCAAAACAAGAGGGAAAACTAAAGGAACTGAAATGGGAAAGGACCGGGAACTCTGGCTCCCAGAATGGTAAGCATGCACCTTTTAAAACTTGCTGTTGAGTGATATAACGTTTATTGTGGATGGAAAACTTATTAATATACTATTTCCTGTGTAATTGTTATAAATATAAAAGTACAAATCACCGACTTATACTGAGCTCTTTGTTTTTACTAAAACCATTTCTATCCATAGTCATCCTAAAAGACAGATTGATTTCCTACATCTTACAGATGCAGAAATTGAATTTTAAAGATGTAAATCACTGTGAATTCACAATAATATGCACAGATTAAAGGTTGCTCATGACAGAGAACCAGATAGCTACATTTTTCATTATGACTGTGCTTGAACTCTGAGCTAGTTTTGCACTCTGTAATAATAATGCAATAACAATAAGAAAAACACTGCTGATAATATTCAACAAAAATGCAAAGAAATTTCTAACACACTCACTGCATGTATAGACAGTTGCCAATTTACTATGGTTAAAACTGAGATGGCTCAACTCCTTGGTGCTATGAAGGCTACAGTTATTTAGTAAGAACCACACTCTACATTGGGAATTTTGATCTTTCTCCAGCAGGTGGTATGTGGTGAAATCCTCTCAGAATACCAGCAGCGAGGAACCACATGGCCCAGTTGGCCATCTGATCATGAGGGTAAACAACACACCCCAGTTCTTCCTCATAGGCAGACTCCAGACACATGCTGAGCCCCAGTGATGGCTCCAACCCCAGACCCCAGCCATGGACTCAACCCAAGCAATGGCACCCACCAATGAGAGTTCAGTGGAAGGGGGACCCGCACACCCAGGCTCCCTCTCTGAAACCAGATCCTGCTAGCTCCGTTCCATCCACCCTAATGAAAGCCTCCTTCCTCTTCCATTTGGGGCCGGCTCCAGGACTCATGACCCAGGAACAGAGTCATAGGAGACAATCAACCTCCACTTTCAGTTTTCTTGAAGATGATCGCTTTGCTGATTTCACCACAACTCTTTCATGACCTAACATTTCCTTTATGTGTCATTTATTATGCTCCTTAAATTCTTTACATTCAGGTTTCTTGTATGAGAAGAGCCATCCATATTTAACCTTCTGTGTCTGATTTGCTTTATGTAGCATTATGATCTCAAAATTCATCCATTTTTCTATAAATGTCTTGAAACCTACCTTTTTATGCTGGTATTTGTCACCCTCTGTCTCTTTGCAGTGATCAAAAGCTTCTCAGCTTTATATATTCCTTAACTATGGGTAAACTCTTTTCCACACCATGCCTCAAATGGTACACATTAATGACACACATTAAAGAAGCACTGATCACTTAGCAGTTTTAGTTATTTAAGAATGAATGAATGGTGAGACAGTCGTACAATATGAAACAGAGAATCCAAATGCAACCGTGTAACATTTAATTGTCTTTGTCATCTGAGGACCATATAAATACATGGGTCATCTTTATTTATAACCTCTATGAAGCACTTGGCCTTTACTGTGCACATCAGGGAGGAATGTTTGACCACATGATGGATATAGTGTATTCATGGGGTGTCACAGTGGGTTTTGGAACAGGGTAGCCTGGTTTCATTTCCAACTCTGCCTTCTGTTGGCTATGAGGCCTTGGAGAAACTAATTCCTCCAAACAGGGGACTTTCGACCATGAATGAAGTTGCAATGAGGTTTTCTGTAATATCTTATTCTGTTAGTTGCTGGCATATCTCTACATCAGACAATACACGCTCTATTTGTTCAAGTGATTAATCCCACTTTGCATATTTAGCTCTTACAGAAAAACAATTAAAATACTAGGATTGTGATGTATAGCCAAGTGTTAAGCCTGGGTGGTCCTATATTCCTCTAATTTTTGTATTACCTTCTAATTTTCACTCTTCCTTGTTATTCTTTTACACTCTTTTTTCCTTGTTTGCTTTAATTACTTACCTACTTCAACATGAGAAAAAGTTACTCTGTTTGCTTATCTGTGGGTGGAATTTGGTCTCTTATGGCTAAAATAAGGGAAAAGGTAGCTAAAAGGAACATTCTTAGATTTACTTTTCCATTCAAGACAGCCTTACATTGCTATAGCGCATATGCAAACTTTGAAAGAGAGTAACAGTGACCATAAAAGCGCTACTGACCACAGAAATCATCTCTCAAAATTCCCTGGAAGAGAAGCAGGAAGATGTCTGGAAGGAAAGGTTCCTGTCTTCTCAATCTGTACTTGTTAGGAGATCCTGACTCCAACAATTCCCTGTAAATGCCAAGTGACACAGACAGAAAGACCGCCCAGTTCATTATTGTGTTGCAGCATATCCCAAGGCACTAAAAACAGAAACAGACACATGTCCACTGCGTAACCTCAAATCAGCTGCCGGGTTTCTTTTCTCAATGTGACCTTTAATCCTAACAGCCACTTCCTTCCAGTTTTCTGGGTGAGAAAAGGAAGGGACTGAGGTGTTGGTTTGCAAATCACTTACACCCAGAGCTTCCGGCCAGGCTTCCTGGGCAGAGTCTGCACTGAGACCTGTGTGTGGGCAGCAGCTCACCAGCAAGGTCTCCTGAGGGACACTCAGGGCCAGGGCAGAAGGGACAGGTGACCCCCCAACAGTCTTTGCCAAGCCTCAGCTAACTCTTCCAGGAGACCCAGGGCTGGGAAAGACTCCCAAAGTTGTCCCGAATTTAAGCTTGAGGATGCTGTGGGTTCTGATCACTCAGACAGTAGTGATTTGAGCATGAGCTCAGTTATTTTGGTTAGTTTATTGGAATGAAAATCCCATTTTAATCTTGTTAATTATGCAAACTCCTCTACAGCTCATGGGTAATGGTGACTTGGTAACTCTTATGGTGAGGCGTGGGAGCCCGTCACGCACTCACTGCAAGGGTACTTGTGGGCACTAGCAGCAATGGTGCAAGGACCAGGTGTGTAGACAGTGGCTCAAGTCATCTCTTAAAATCTGTTTCCTGAAAAAGAGAAGCAGATTCCCATGGATCAGTAACCACTAACTTAGCATTTAATTTTTTCCTCTGGTGTTTGTAGTGGGGTCAGGAATAGAAACTGTATTTTATGCATAATTTTGCCTGAGAAATATTAAATACAATGACTGCACTTGAGTTAGTGCAGCCAAAATTTAGAAGGGTGGTGAGAGTGAGCAGATACCTCAGAGGTCATCACAAACATTGCTATTTGGGCAGATCAATGAAATGAAATGCTATTTCAACATAAGCTAAGAGTGAGTCACTGTATCTCCTGTCAGACCAACTGCTGTGATATAATGTCTTAGTTACTTTTGTCTCGTTGCTGTGACAAAACGCCTGACACCCCAAATTTGGGAAGGAAAGGTTTATTCAGCTGTTTGTGGAGGTTTCAGTACATAATCAGCTGGCTCCAAGGCAGTAGAGCAGCCCTTTTTTCTTCTCTTATATTGTACACAGGCCACTCCCTCACCCTCTCCAGGGCACGTGTAGCACTCACAAAATCTCAGTGCTCTTCTCTTGTACAGGATGAGAATATTTACAAAATAAGGATCTTGCATTCATGCTCCTTAATTAAACTTCTAAACTTCTCAAGTTGACACAATGTATCAACCGTAACAATGTCATACCATATATTCTGATATTCAGTGATTCCTACATTTCTGGGAAGGATCTATAATTCTTTATGGTGCTGACTTCTTAAAAAAAAGCTCTCAAGTTCTGTTGGCTTCTTAGTCTTTATGGTAAGGCACTTACTTTTCTAGCCATAAGTGAGAGTCGTAGTGATCTTACCTCAAATCCTAGTTTTTTCTACTATACTCTGATCTGATTCCAGAGAGAGCCCAAAACAAAAAGCCAAATAATTCAAGCAAACTTACTAACATTTATTTTTGTTGAATCAATTTTGAAATAAGGTAATGAATGAACTCACAAAATAACACATAATAAGATTAATGTAATACTTAGAGAAAAGGAGGATGCATACCTGTTAACAAGCATGTCCGCAGCATTTATTATCATTAAGGAAATGCTTAAATCTAATCTTGCTTTTTTTAGCATAGAAAGGTGTCCCGTGTCTATTAAAAGGTCTTAGGAAAGTCCATGGTGATGCATGCCTATAATCCTAGCACTCTGGGAGACTGAGGTAAGAGGATTCTAGTTTTGCATCCAGCCTTGACAATTTAGGAGTTTAATGAGACTGTATAAAATAAAATAAAAACACTTAAGGTTGTAGTTCAATTCAAATTCAGTCTCCAGTATCATAAGACAAAACAACACAACTCTTTAAAAATTGAAAAATAAAAGCTTTTCAGGGATTAATATTGTTATTGATAGTATTCTCAAAATATCTGATGTTTCAAAGTTTCTTTTTTTAAAGAGGTATTTATGTGTAGAGGACACCAAAGGATGAAAAGTATCTTCATTCAGATTTTTTACAGGACAAGCAGAAAATAAAATTCATATTTTAAAATTGTATTTCTGGATAAAATATAAAGGTCACATTTTTAGCTTCACGTGGAATAGATGGTTCTGAGAAACCCATTTTTCTTGTCCCCTGGATTTCTACCTTTCTGATGCATTATCACACAAAAATGAGTTAAGTAATCTTAAAGAATAAAAAAACAAAGAATAAACCAGGGCAGGGGCAGGAATTAATTAGTTTGTCTCTGTATATAAGCTACCTAAATTGAAAGCATTGAGAAATATGCACAATTTCAGGAAAACACTTTTTGTCCCTAGGCTATTCATCTTGGGCAGAAGAAACAGAATGCTTATGACCCATGTCCATGATCAATTTGTACTAATAAATCTAAGCAAGATCATTTATGACAATGAAGAGCTGCATCAGTAAATTCATATTAGAGTAATATCTTCCTCAGTTTCTTAAAAGTGTGCAAATCTGTGAATTACTCATATCTCAGGCATCCAGCACACCATTCTAGGATTGGAATTCCTCTGGTCTCCTGCACCAACTTAGGCACTTATGCAAGGTAAGAATACAAACTTCACCCGTGTATTGGTCAGGTTTCCCGTTGCTGCGACACAAGACCTGAGACCCACAATGTAAAGCAGAAGAGGTTTAATGTGGCTTAATGTTTCAGAGGACTCAGTCCATGGCAAACTGGCTCCAAGACAGAAACTAGATGGGAAAATAAAGCTTTCACTTCATGGCACTTGAGAAGCAAAGAAAGGGAAGGAGTCCAAGGGGAGATGTATCTTTCAAAGACATAGTTTCAGTGACATCCACTCCAACTGGGCCTCAGTTGCCAAGAATACATTGAGCTATGGACATTAGTGGACTAATCCTTAATGATTAGTCTAACACCCCATGATCCAGTCATTCTCTAGGAGTCTCTTAATTCAGTCAGGTGGACAATTAAATTTAACTGTCACAAATTACTGGTGTAAATTTGGGAAATTTTCTACCCCTTAACATCCTCAATCCTTGTTGCTCTTCAGAATCTCGGTTGTGAGTAAAAATAAAACAGTTGTGGAAAGAGGAATTGAATAGAAATCTACTTTCACATAGTTTGCAAACAGCCTGATTGTGTATTTATCTGGAGTGTCTTCAGGGAGAGAAATGATGGAAATCAGGAAACAATGTCTTGAATGGTTTTGTGTGAAAAATACACTATTTTTGCTTACATTATAAAGAATTGGTCTGACTTTGAAAAGGTGCAAACATTTGCCTAGAATGATTTCAGTGTTCTCAAGCCATGTTTAGTCTATCTGCCACCTGTGTCTTCGTTCATTATCTACAGCTGGTCATTCCTCTAGAGAATCAGTTACTTGAGATATTGATCTCTGAAATTCTTCTCCTCTAACCTTCCCCCATTACAGAAACAAACCTAGGAGCCCAGGTATTAGCAGCCATGATGGGGCAACTTTCCTGAGAAAATATCACACACAGCAAGAACCAGATGCCAAAACTGCGAGTTCAATGTGCCATCCTGAAACAACCCAGGTCAACTATGTCATTGTTAATAGTTCATATGATTGAAGATAATATGCCAAATAAAAGTAATTATGGGGCTGAACCAAAAGTCTGGATTTAAATGTTTTTCTATACTAGTTTAAGAATTTAGTTTTATACATATTTCATATTGTATAGCAACACTAAGTATTTAAGAAAAAAACTATGCATAACTGCACTTTTCTTTACATCTCCAAAAGATAGCAAATACATAGGTCATAATTTCTGCCCTTTGGAATTAACAATCATCCTGTGCTTGTTTATACTTTCTTTCTTCCAACATCATCACAACTAAAATCCCTCAAACACACTATTAAGCCTGTAAAATAGGTGATAAACTTAACAACTGAAACCTGACCGTAAGATAGATTTGGATTCAGAGCATTCCAATAATGTTCTTAGACAAAACATATTAGATGTTAAAGAAAATACAATGACATCCTCCAGCAAAACTGACCACACTTTCACTGTAAAATGAGTCATTACTTTCCTTGCTTTGGGCAGACCATTGCTTTTCTGCTGTAAACCAAGCTCAAGCTTTCTATTTATTCACAAGCTGCACAGATTTCTACCATCAGAACACATACACATATATCCAATTCCACAGGATAATGTTTTACTTTCTCTGTTTTTTTTTTCTGAGTGTGTACTTTAAATTCTGCCTAAGAAATCCTTTATGCCTCTTTGGAAAAAGATCTAATGGTCAGGTAGAGAAGAGAGGCCATATAAACAAGCAATATAAGGAGGGAAAGCGGCTATAGCAATGATAAAACACAGAGGATGCGTTATGCAGTCGCAGAGGCGGCTAACCACACCTACCCCAGTGGAGGCAGAAGAGTTTTCTGAACAGAAACCAACAGCTCATAGCAGTAGTTTTAAACCTATCTTATTGCACTAGGGTATAGGAGTAATCTGTGTAAAGGTCCAACAACCTTAAGAACAGAATGTATCCAGGGGAAGCTCTGTGATTTTCTTCTTCACTGTTAAGTTCCAAATGGTAAGCTGATCTGCGGCCTGCATACTTTAGAAATATTGGTTCTTCAGGCAGAAGGATTTCAAGTTTCAGCCTAATCTTGGTAATTTAATGATTTAGGAAACACACACACACACACACACACACACAGAGGAATTATCCAGAAAAAGGGAAAGAAATGAGTTAAATGGGTAACACATTGTAGATAGGAAAACAGAAATGCTCATAAAGTAAAAGAAATAAGAGGAGAGCGCCTTCTGGATATCGGGATCATGGAATTTTAGAGAAGTGATCACTTTTGACAAAGGCAATAAGTAGATAAGGAAATGAGAGTCTATGTTATTTATCACCTATCAGTTTATGGTGCTTTTTATCTAAAGTTGCAGGTTTAGGGTTTAAAAGTCTGATGTGAGGAAAGAAGAAGACCTGGAAGGAAGCAGGGCGAGAGTATGCGAGGAAGTTGCTGTTGGTTTTGAAGCTTCTGAGGCCTCAAAGCAAGGGCTGGAGTGACAGGAGGCGGACAGTGCCCTTCCTGGACATGCAGACTGCCTGGCGTGTGACTGCCTGATGCCCTCAGCCAGCCTGCCCGTGTGCATCTTGCAGCACCGTGTGCACAGAACACACCCAGCGCATTTGGTCCCATATTCTCTAGTGTTTATTTGAAGATTTATTCCGTTCAAGCCTTCTGTTTTCCTCACTGAGAGTACTATGCTTGCTTAAGAAAACAAAACAATGGATGGATGTAAAAGTGAGATGGGAGGAATAGAAATTTTGCAAATTCATAAACTAAAATCTACAACCTTTTTCTTTCACTTTTTAGCTTTTCCCCATTATTTTCACTCTACATTTACATCAAGAAACTAAATCCAAAGCCAGGCATATCAGCAACTGAGCAGAATAATAAATATAATTCCATTGGGTCATATTTTTTTTTCAGTTTTGTCCCATTTTTATTCTTTCCCTGTCTGTTTCTCTTCAGCACAGTCTCAATTCCATTCCAACCCTTGTTTGTCTATGTTATTTTATAACATTATTCAGAGACACAGCTTTAAGTATTTATTAAAAGATTCAAAAGCACATTGGCTTAATGTAACTGAAAAACATTGGCATTACTCTCCAAAATCAGCGAACAGCTTCCAATGATTTGTCTTCTAAAGTTGCCTTGTGTGTGTGTGAGCATTTCTATTTTCCTTGCCACACTATAATTTAAAGTCAGTTCAGTGTGTATGTGACCAAATTTGTAATAATCTGTCATGACTGGCAGAAAAGAAAATTAAACTAGTCAATGAGATCCCCCCTCTACAGAAGTTTAAAATTATACAGACTCCTTAATAACAACTTCATCTTCTTCCCACAATGGTAGAAATATACTGTCAGGGAGAACTTTATTTCTTCACAGCAGCTGCCATGAAAATCAATTCCTCTGGATAGAATGCTTTATATATTCCATAATTCACCATTTGGAGCTTTGTGGCCATGGCCTGTTAAAACGTCCAACATGACCTTAGGAAAAGTCCCTTCGTCTTGATAGTAGCTGCAAACATCCTGCGAAGAGCTGAATCTGCATCTTCCCATGTTTTACAGACCGAGTCAGATTAGAAGACATTGCTTCCTCCCATGAATTTTCTGTCACATCACTCAGATAAAAATTAAGCCTGAAGTTGAAGCTTTTTAACAGAGAAGTTATCAATATGATGGAGAATGAAGTGTTTATAGATGGTAGAAAATAAAGATTGGACCTGTTTTCTGGCTCTGGCAATAATTAACTGCTTACTGGGGTCAATATATATTCAGCTCCCGAGATAATTGGAAAGATACAGAGACCATCTCTCTTGTCTCTCTCCATAAACATCCTCACACAGCTGCTGAAAGACATATATATTTCTTGGAGCCTTAATCTAAATGAAGAGAAATATGTTCATGAATTTAGTTTGAAACACAGATGAATTAGGGTCTAATTCAACCTTCAAACATAGCATTTCATCCAACAGAAAATCTTTCTTGAGTACACTAAAAGTTTATTTATAGATTTAAGTGTCAAAGATCATCTTTACTATTTTTTTGTAAGTTCACTGCTCTCTTAAAAAGATCAATTCTTGGCAAATTAGACTGTTTTGAAATAAAAATCTAGTCACAATTTCAACAAGGTTCTTCACAGAATTTGTCTACTAATGCCAAAATATATATAGATGGACCAAATCTTTGGTCCCAAAGAACAATGAGGGAGAATTATTTTCTACTATAAAATGTTCCTATAAAATAACCACAAATTAGTTTAGCAACTGGATAGAGACAAAGTCCACTGAAATACAATTAAAATACTCAGAAACAGACTAGTAAGTGTTAACTTCATATGTGATACACAGTGTGTTAGATAAAGTGACATAAGCCATGTGTTAAGGTATGGGACACTTAATAAGTAGTTTGATAATTAATTTGTGTGTAAAGTAACACAAAACTATAACTCAACTTTATTTCACATTGTGAAATGTAATCTAAGGGTAAGTAAAATCCTAAATATAAAACAAAATATTTGCCATGCTAACAGACAGTATACAAGATATTTTCTAACATTCAGTGCAAAAATAATACATCACAAAATAATCTATATTTAAAGGCAATGAGGGTACTTGTATATGATATTGCATGCATGCTACTCTTAATGAACTGATAATCAATGGCATGGTTCGTATCTAAATGTTTCCCCCAAAGCCTTATGTTAGCTCAGCCATGGGGTTTCAGGAAGGTTATTGGATCATGGGGGCATGATACTCACCTGTGAATTATGCTGATGAGTTTATAGCTAACTGATGCTGAGAGGTGGACCCTGATTCGAGGAAGTAGGTGACCGGGGGCGTGGCCTGGAAGGTCTGTCTCCCTCCTCCTCCTTTGATCATTTTGCTTCCTGCCTGCCCTGCCATGACATATTTCTCTTCTGCCAAGCCACCCTGCTTTGGAGCCAGCCGACTATGGGCTGAAACATCTACAAATTAGGAGCCAAGGTAATCCTCTCTTCCTTTAATTTATGGGGGTCAGGTATTGTGCCTCAGTAAGGAGAAAATAATGAAGACAGTCTATGTGAAGAAACTTCTAAAATAAATGATGACAGTGGGAAAGGGAAGGAGAAAGAAAAGTCAAAACAAATCAGATGGATATGTGCAGGCACCAAGTCCCCAGGATGGATGTCATCATTATATACCACAACTGTATACTAATAAAAATTTAAAAGTTCAAAAAATTAAAATGAATAATAAAAATAGAAAAATTTAAATACTCTAGAAATATATGGGAAATTAAGTCACAGGTTTGGAGACTTAAAAACTGAAAAACAAATTAAACACTGCTTACCCTCACATGCACCAGAGAAAAGCAATCAAAAAACACTGGTGATTAGTTGGGTGAAGCAGTGCAGGCTTGTAACCCCAGCAGTTAGGAGGCTGAGGCAGGAGAATTGATTGGCACAAGTTTGAGACTAACTTGAACTACATAGTGAATTCAAGGCCAGCCTCAACTAGATAGTGAGACCCTGTGAAAAAACAAAGCAAGCATATAAACAAACAAAAAGAAGGCCCAAAGAAACTGATGAGTATGGTTTTATGTTTATTCGTTTTGCAGCCATGAAGAAATTTTGACAGATAGAAACAGATGAAAAGAAAGAAATTGTTAACTAATACTATGTTTTGGGCAAGATAATTCTGTGTAACTACTTTTGAAAATAACTTTTCAATATGTTGCAGAGACAATTATGTACTTAACCAGTGATGCTACTTCTGCTTATTTGATTAATTAGTTGTTTAATTAATTTACCATTAATTTATTAAACATTTATTAGGTGTTGAACACTCGTGCTTATGTAGGGTTAGCATGGTTCACAAGATGGAAAGGTTTTCTTTGTCTAAGAAACTTATATCTTAGTAGGAGGAGACTTGTAAAAATCCAAATAAATGAATGAATATACTTTATGATAGTAAATTATAACGGCTTCAAAGCAAGGTTAAACTGTGTAAGGAAAATGAAGCCTGAGGAAAGTGCTGCTTTCATCTAGGCTGACCCTGCCTGGCTCCTCTGAGTGAGTGACGTTTGGACAGAGACCCAAACGCGATGCAAGAGAAGCAAGGTCAAAGCCCGGGAGATGGGGTTAGTTAGATGGAGAATTACTAGTTTGACATCATGGTTATAGCACAGTGGCGTGAAAGAGAGAACATAAAAAGGATGAATCAAAGCAAGTCTTCTCACAGAATGAGAAAAGTCTTAAGAGGACACAGCAAATCATTTGCTCCTCATTCTAAGTGTTGTGAGGATGTTTATTAGAGGAGTATTTTATGTAGGGCTAGAGCTTTGAAAGCTGTCTCTGGTTATTGCCTAGATAATTTGCTGAAGAGCTGGAGGAGTAGACAAGAGAACATTTAGGAAAAGCCAGCGTATCTTGTAAGAAGCAGACAGTAACTGTGAGCCCTGGAATCCTAGCTATGGAAGTGGAAAGGGTCCTTTTTACAAGACCAGCTGAATGAATACCATGGTATCTGGAGAAACAGGATCTCCGCACCTAACAGATGGTGCCACTTGTGTGTTTCCAGTCTGAGTGGCCAGGTGTAGAATGACACCTTCACACCTTCCCTGAGAGGGGAGGATGTGAAAGAGTAGTTTGAGAAGAGTTTGCCAATGGAAGTAATTTCTCTGCTCATCTAATGAATACCTTCATTAGATTTCCAAGTGAAGAGCATCATTGCTTCCCTGGAGAAAGGTTGGGATAGAAAATAAATGGTGGGTATTATGAGTATGAAGATGGTGTTTAAGCCTGGCACACTGTGTGGTCTTACTTGAGAAATGGCTGGAGATGGGGAAGCAAGGTCCTTTACCGGTCCTGACTTACATGAATGTTTATTTTCTCCGCAGAGGAGGTTTGACCAGCCAAGCAGACCAAGAAAGATCAGCCACCACAGCGAGGCAGAGATGAAAGACAGGCACAGGCTGCCTAATTTCCTTGTAAGCTTTGCAATTAAATTGCCAATTTGAACTTCAAAAAGTTGAGCTTCTATTGTGAAACACTTCGTAATTTCAGAAACATAGTCTAAGATTATAAAACTGGTTTATTTCTATTTCTTGTACAACCTCTAACAAGGCCCAGCTTCTATCTTATTTCACTTTTCAAAAGATCTATGTGCATCATCAGTGCAGTGATGTTTGTTTTGCTTTGTTTTTCCCTTTCTCTCTTTATTTCTGATCAGTTTCACAGCCAATGGGCTTCATGCACATATTTTGTTAGGTTGCATAGGTCACTTTTGGGTGACTAACTTTCGTTATTTGTGTGGGGCTGAGAAGTTTCCTGGGCATTATAAGATATAAATTTGGGAGAGTCCTTGGCAAAGTGGACAGCATTCATATATCCTAGAGCGGTTTCTTCTTGGCTGGTCGAAGCCCAGTACTGCCACTGTGTATATGAGAAGCACTGTCTGTACCAAGCAATGTCATTTTGGTTAATAGTGAGCCACACATAGGACTGTGGTCCCATAACATGAGTCAAAAAATTCCTAATGTTTAGAAATATTGCAGCTCCCCCAAATGCCATCCCCCTATTCACAACTCATGGGTGTGGGGTGACGTTGGCGTAAAGGAACCTACTGCACTTGTAAAGTTTGATAGTTGCTATTACTATGCTAAAAAAATGGCTATGTTACAGATGGAGGCATTGGCTATCTTGTGCTATCAAGCATTATTTTAGCATGTACTTAGTTTACTTATCAACAAAAAAGTGCAGCTCTCAGGCAGCCCTAGCATGCTGATCAGGGTGTGTTCCAGAAAGAATCGACAGCAGTGGAGACACCAGCCCCATATGTGCCCTGGCCCTGGAAGACCTTCAGGTGACACAAGAGGTAAAGGTGAAAGATGATACTGATGATCCTGAGTGGCCAGATCTGGTGACTGAGGTGGACGAGGACACAGCACCCTGTTGTTAGAGCCTGCCTTTCTGTTGGTGGCAGTCAGCAGCAGTACTCACCATAATTTTTATCACACTTGGTAAAGACTCTCAGTAGAGAGAATGCCAGAGCTGCTGCAGAAAGCAGTGAGAAGAATGGGATGTTCTCAGGAAGGGCTAGAGATCAGAGAAAGATTCATAAGACTCTATCTCTTTACTGTAATAGATTTATAAAACTTAAATTTTCACTGTATTTTTGTTAAGCAAGATGCCTGATTATTTCTGTCTCGTGCTACCATTTACAAGCCTTGGGGTAGAACCTTTTTCAATAGGTGGGATAGAGAAAATCCCTGTATTATTCTGATTGGAGTCTGGCGGGCACCCAGTGATTAGCCAGGACTGGGCAGCTGGTCATTTCTGAATGAGAGGTTAAAGGTCAGAATCTTCTCTTCCAAAACAAGAAGGAAATAGGTGTCCACAGGAAGACATGTCCTCAAAGCAAACCAAGTAGCAGATGTCTGCTAAGGGTGAGATACCACATACAAATAAATTCCCAACAATCTTGACCTTGTTCTCTGCCCATTGTTATATTTGTTATATATATATATATATATATTTGTTTTTAAACCAACATATCGATCAACAAGTACTAGGTTGCCGTTTGAGAACATACGAAGCTCTGGTGTGCTGGTGACGTGATAACAATCTTACTGTACACTCTAAAACTTTGAAGAATATAGTATAAAAGTTTTCACCATAAAGAAACCACAAACTTTTGAGGTGATAATCGTGCTTACCCAGATTTGAACATTACACAATGTACATATGTATGAAAGTATTTCATGTTACCACATTTACATGTACATTTTATATATATGCATGGGTCAATTGAAAAAGAAATTCCTGAAATAGCAAACAAAAATAAAATTTCGTGTCACAAATCTCAACTCTCAAAATTTTAAATGAGAACTTTCTTATGTTAGGTCAGTGGGAATGATAGCTTCTTTGTATAGATTTTTAGATCAGTTAGTGAAAATGTCTGAAATCCAATGTGAAACCCAGAGCCTAAATAATAGTTAGGAATGCATTTAGTGCCTGCTAACAATTTATAAACAAATACTTAATGACCACCAGGAGCATGAAACATATGTTGTATTCACTTGTTTGTTTAGACATTTTAAAAAATGTGAAGTCATAATCCAAGTCCTTTAGTCAGTTTAAAAATTACTTGGGAAAAAAAAAACAGGTGTGTTAATATGCAAATGTAAATGCCACTCTAATGAAGGCACATATTAAACAGACAAAACCACAATGTCAAACATAATCCTTGCTAATTAAGGGTTTCCAGGCTCTATGGGGAGGTTGCCTCTCCACGTAGCCTCTGCACTGGGGTGATTTTCCTCTGGGTAAAAGGCTGGATATTCACGGGCTTTCTCCTGCCAAGAAAGGTCTAGACAGATGACAGTCGGAAACAGTTGGT
This sequence comes from Hydrochoerus hydrochaeris, assembly GCA_004027455.1. Classification (NCBI taxonomy): domain Eukaryota; kingdom Metazoa; phylum Chordata; class Mammalia; order Rodentia; family Hydrochaeridae; genus Hydrochoerus; species Hydrochoerus hydrochaeris. Next base: position 46,151 of record PVLA01008424.1, on the reverse strand, counting down.
CTTTTGTGCTAAACCATGGAGGAATTGGAGGATGTGAAAGCAGTTTTTGATTATGTTTTTCTCCCTCAATATCAGTGACTTCTCAGAATATACTTGACTGAAATTGTTTGTTGGGCGAAGTAGAAGCAAACATTTTCATTTCTTAGGAAGTGAGACTGTGTGTTTATGCCAACTATATTTGGGGATTTTGTTTTCTAGTAAGAGCATTTTGATTCACTTATTTTGCAATGCATTCATAGGATCATTCTCCATTCATTGCAGATTTGTGGGGTGACACTATTTTTCATCCATGGGGCAAAAATGTTAAATAGTAAAAACATATCTTTTCCCTCTGGAAACTTGCATGCAACCACAAGAACATATCAGGAACTGAAAGCAGTCAAATGATAATTTTTTATGAAGCACAATAATTAGTTACAAATTACTGAGAAATCGTGAAGTACAATGGAGGGTAGTGTCTTCTGCTAGAGCAACTGAGGAAGCTTTTAATAAGTTAATACTATTTGTGTTCATGCGCTGAACAAACTCTTTGAATGTGAATATGGGTTAATGGTGTGGCTGACTTGCAGGCTATGGGATTCCTTGCAGAAAAAGTGTCTATAAAACGGGTCATCATTCCTAGCAGGCAGAGGGAGTGGGTTGTGTGCAGCTGAAATCCTGCAAGTCTTCTGACCCCAGCACTCCCGGCTGAGCTGGCTACTTGTGTAAATTACTGATGCGTACCAAGGTCAGGCTTTGGGAAACACCTCTTTCAAGCCAGTTCTTTGTTTCTTTTCTGTGCGTTTAAAGGGCTAGAAAGCCTCTTTTCTAATTTCACTGGCTGCTACTGGAGAGGCTGTCATCCATTTATAGTTCCGCGCGCCTACGGCAGACGTTGCTGTGATTTGTGGTTATTTACCAGTCCTGCAGAGAACTATTTTGGGCTACTTATACCCATGAATTAAGACCTCAAAAAGACAGCACTGAATACAGCCGAAGAGGGGAGCTCCTGCTTGTACTTTGGATTTTCTGTTTCCTTCACTGCCTGTTCCTAAGGATATACCAAGCTGCCCTCACATACGGCAGAGGAACATTACTGAGTATTTTGTTCGTATATTTTTACTTTCTGTTTATTATGATGTTCCTACTGCTTAATAACCTTTCTGGCTGGAGACACATTATTCTTACTGTGGATGAAGGTGGCCAATTCTTAGAGCAAATCTTCTAGGACATGTAAGCAGAATAAGCTTTAGTTTCTTGAACTGTTCTCTTTCTTTCATTCTTTTTCTGTTATTCTCTCTCTCTCTCTCTTTTCTTTTGTGAGATAGGGTCTGGTCATATACTTCAGGCTGGCCTTGAACTCACTATATATCCCAAGCAGACCATGAACGAGATGTGATCTTTCTGCCTCAGCCTCCCTAGTGCTGAGATTTCAGCCATGAGCCATCACACCTGGCTTCTTGACCTTTTTTTGTGTCTCTTCTGATTTTTACCTTTGACTAATCATCACAAAAATGAACACACCACAATGAGTCTCTTTCCTTAAGAGAGAAATTGACTCAATGCTTTGTAGCTTTCAAGGCAATTCATAGCATACAATCATATTTAATTATAAAAAACACTTATGTGGAAAATTACACAAATAAATCCTAATACATTTTGCCTAATTGTGTGAGTTTAGGAATTGTTTAATATTGCTTATGTTTAAGTAGGATATCAGCCTCTATGAGTCCACAAGGACTTCTTTAGAGGGTAACAGGAGACCATGCATTCTAAACTGCTGAATAGAAAGTTAGAAATTACTAACGGTTCCTTGGAGCACTGTGGTTAATGTTTCCAGTGCACCCCTTATCTGTTGTCATTTGCTTCTTGGTGGGTGGGCTGCGTGTCTCCAAAGTCCTGGCAGGTAGACGGGATCATGTGACTAATTCTGGCCAAGGACAGATGAGCAAAAGTGTCATCCTTAAGTTTTCCTGTAAGTTAGACCTTTGCACAACTTTCATGCTGCCATCTTGTCCTTAATGCGGACAAAAATGCCAGCTATTCTGGATGGTACAGAGACAGGGCTACGGGACCAAAGCCCCCCAAGCATCCAAGTGTTCATAATCTAGACAATCTCTGAATCAGTTATTATTCGCCACAGGAACAGATTTAATGTAAACATATGGATATACGATGTATAAAGGATTTGCTAAGTAGGCTTACCATGGGCACTTCGGGAATTAGAGGTGGAAGAGTGGAAAATGGCCATGCACCCACTGGAGAACTCATGCATGCAGGCAGAGGTTGAAGACCCGGAGCTCAGAGCAGTCTTGTGTGAGTTATCCCTGTGGCAAAGCCAGTGGGCCTGCCTTGGGAGGCTGAAGAGTGAACCGCAAACCTGAAAGAATGGCGAACTCAGACGCGTCCCCTTTCTTTCCCTTTTATGCTATTCAGGCTGCAAGCCTATTGGTTGATGCCACCCACATCCGGGGTGGGTCTTCCTTCTGAATTTGCTAGTTTATACGTCAATCATCCAGGAATCCCCGCCATGTGTTCTAGTCTGCCAACTGTTTCTTAATCCATTCCAGTTTGCGTCACAATTAACTGCTGCAGCCTATCTTTCAATCTGAGTTCCTACGAAGCACAAATCACAGACATTCAAAAGTAAAGAAAATGTAAGGCCGTGTGGTCCTCACACAGTTTCAGCAACGTTAACCCACAGCCAGATGGGTGTCAGTGATTACCACCCAAGCCCCACAATTTTCCCACCCACAAGCTAAAATCAAATTACTAATGTCAGTTCATTATACTGTGTATTTCTAAAGCTTCATTCTTTTAAATAATATGAAAGTATTCTCAGGTACCCCCACAGTGTGAATTTTAAAGAGGTGCACCTATACTAAGTCCCGTTCTCTTCTTCCCTGCGCTTCTTCTCAATCGGTAAATAGTTATGGAAATTTCCTTAGTTTCAGATTAATGTCATTATTACCTCATAAGTAATGAGTCACATTTCCAGTAGAATTCTTATAGATGTCAATAGGTTTTGATAAATATTACTTTGATCCGTTACTTGAACAGATGTAAGATATTATAATTTCATTATTATTACATCATACATTTTGTGCAATGTGTTTGAAAAAAAAATTACTTTCCATCAACTCTTTGGTTATCCCAAGGCAGACTGTTGGAAAAAAGAGAAAAACAGGATAGATGTGTGATTTTTCAGAATAAAGAGGAAATTCCCTACTTTTTAAACTTTTGTCTTATTTTTTTATAAGACTTGTGAGTTTACTGATTCTTGTACTTTTGGTTTGAGTTTAAATATGGTTTCTTCAGATATCACATTCAAATACAAAGGCTTCTTTGCTACTTGGTAGTAGAGACTGTTGCATTCCTGGCCAAAAAAAAAAAAAAAAAAAAAACCCGATCAACTACATACACACTTTCCATCTCGTTTTTATCATAAGATGTAAATATTCATTTCATACCTAGACTGTAATTGTGCCACATTTTTTCAGCTGTCCAACAAGCTTGTAGCCTGGATAGCATAAAAGGGAAACAAGAAGGAAGCCTTTCTTTTTGCTCCTTCTTTCAGTGAAAATACTTTGTCCCTTGATCATATGTACATATTTCCCAGGGATTTTGCTTTGTTTTATGTGTTTTTGTAGAGAGGCCTGGGACATTCCCACAGTATCGTGCCATAGCAGTAAATTTACTTAGACGTCAGCCTGCTCCTATGCAGCTGTGATGGGGTGGGTGTGGCTAGCCAGGTACCGCTGATGTTTTGGGCTGCAGGCTTCAAAGAAGACCAGAATATAACTATTCATGTATGTTCTATTAAAGAGAATGGAGACTTTCTTAGCTGTATAAAAGAGCCACTGCATACCTATATGGACATAGCTATATTTTAAGGCTACTATTGGAAGTCTGGTGGAAAACAGGCTGGAGAAAGTATTTCTAGTTTGGGTTCTGAGCGCTTGTGAGAATTCTAATTGCCATGCTAGAACTTTGGACCAGTCTCCCTGACCTCCTGCAATAGTAATGCAAGGCAGAAAATACAACTCCCAATCTGCTAGATGTCACAGAGTTGTGACATCTGCAGATACACAGAGTTTGTGTTCTGCCCAAATCAAAGAATGAATTCTAAGGAAACAATGGATGCTAAGAGTAGGAAAAAATTATTGAGAGAGAAATAGCTCCCGGGGGACAGAAGAGACCAAAGTGTGGATTGCCAACGAATCCACTTCTCAGAGGAAGTTTTATAGAGAAGAATCATAAGAGGGTACAACGTGGGCCAAAACTATGGTCAGCCAGTAAGAATACACTTAATTATATTGATGCAATGTGGAACCAAGTTACATAGCAAGTGTACCTGGAAAGAAGAGAGACCATTTTAGGAAGAGGTGGATCAGGAGTCCTGGTCACCCAACTTGAGTGACTGATGTCTATTTGGACTTTATTGAACCAGGTGATACCAATTACAGTCTAATTTTTAAATTATTGCTCATCCCTGAGTTAGGCATGTAGGCCTGGTGATGCCACCTTTATCTTGAGACCTGGCCTTTGACAAATGCATCTCCAGTCACAGTTGTTCTGCATTCTCATCTCTTGTCCTGGCTCCTTTGAGGTTCTGTCCCTGTCTGACTGTAATGCTTCTACTTCGTTGAGCTGTCTATAAGAATAGTACATTGAAACATAAAATAAGGTGATATTTTTATATTATCAAATTAGATGTGGAAATTCCAAAGGCAAACCTGTCTACATTCAGTAATCTGAGAGGGCGCCCTCCCAAGATGCATCTACCAGACAATCTTCCGGAGGCAGCGTGATCAGTCCATCTTGTCCTTACGGTAAAGACTGAGGCCAGAGTGACAATTTTTTTTGCATTTAACTTTCACCCTATCATCTAGGTAATTTTTATGTTCTCTGTCTTCAGTTCAAAGTCCTGTTTCTCACTGAAATTCAGGGAGAGCGAACAGCTGAAGAAGGTTAGTAAAAATCATCTTGTCTCTCATTAGGTGAATGCAAAACCATCAGCATTTGCTGAGTGTCACATGTCATACCCCACAAATAATATAAAGCATTTTACTTATCACCACAGTTCATGTCCAACACTTTACTAGAGAGAAATATATAAAGCCAAGGCATAGTTTATTCCAGCAACACAAGAGCGTTAACAGGTAACAAAATAATATAATTAACATTATACTTCCGTAACAGAAAAAAAATAATTATGTGATGATCATAATAGGGAGACAAATTTCTAATATGAAATAAGGTAACATTTTTTACTTAACAATGTAATCATGTGGTGCAAATATATACTAATAACATGCATAATTAAAAAGAAGAGAAACTATCAACATCCTAATGGTTATTATTTTTTTTTAAAAAGCAATTAGAATATTTAGTTGTGAAATGCTGAAAACATTTTTCCGGAGAGTGATGAACCAGGAAATAGTGGGGAAATAAATCTTTTTTTTTTCAGATTATATACCTAGAAAACTCAAAGAAATGGACAAAACCTTAGGCTTTATACATAAATGCACCATGAATTCTGAGTACAGAGTCAATATAACAATGAATCTGTGTTCCTACATGTTTCAGAGACCCAAGATGATATTCTGGAGCTGAGAATATAAGAATATGAAGATAAAAAGGCGTGAAACAGGTAAGGAGCCGTGAGTGTTACCCAGGCTGGCTCCCCTATGTTCTCACCATTCTTAATGTCTCGGAGCAGGACGCGCTTTTGCAGATTCTCGGACCTTGGAAATGACGTTGGCCCCACCCAATTGGTTCAGAGTTTAAATGTGCCAATTTTGCTACTGTAAACATTTTCAAGGAGAGCCTTATTATAGATCACCTTAGTCCCTCATCATTTCAAGGATGGAGGGAAGTAAGTGAGGGATAAAGAGAGTTTAATCCTAACAGACAGCAAGCCACCCTCACAATAGCAACCGGGAACTCAAGATTCGCCGTGCCTTACAGACACTGAAAGACTAAATAAGGACCAAAGTGGACAATCTGTGTTGTTGAGTGGGAAGGAATGTAAAGGTACAAATTCCCTAGGATGAATGTGATCATTACGCATATCTGCAATGTGTCAATAAACTTAATTTAAAAACAGAATCAAACCATTTTTGTATCTTTGTATTTCACTTTAAAAAGTTTTTCAAGATTTAAGTCCAATTCAAAGTGTGTTAGGGGAAGAGTAGCAATGTTACAAGAATATAAAAAGTGGAATAAATAATTTAGCAAGCAACAAGTTTTCCAAGCCAAATTGCCAAGTTTTCCTCAGCTTCTGGGTGCCCAATTTGCTTTCAGGACTGGAGCTGCTAATAAAAGAGAGCTTGGCGGGCTAATGCTGTGATTTGACATGATCACACGTTTTCAGTTTCCAAATGTGTTTATCTTTTTTAGCTTCAGATTTTTCATTATTAGCATCTGTGACACTGTTGGGATTGTAAAAGCATTTTGCTCAGAGAGTTTCTGATTTTTTTTTTTCACTTAATGTTCAATTTAGCGAAAGTCAAAATGACTGCAAAATGGAACATTCACAAAAGGCCCCTGGAAAAGTTTAATTAGAGCTGACTTTGAAGACCATCACAGGAATTTACCTGACAGAATCCAACGCATAATCCCACAGATGTAAAATTTATTCTATTCTTACATAATATTCACCCAGAAAGAAATATGTAGCAGAATGATTCTCCTCAAAGGCCTTGTTTATAATGAATGTGTCAGTGTAAACGAGGCGTGATTTTCATATTTTTGTACTTTCCTGTTACTGTTTTGCCATTCCTTCATTTATAGAAGATAAATTTTAGGTTGCTTTCTCTGGACACAGATCTTTGGTAGAGGCTTAAGATAATTCTCAATACTTTTTTGCACTAAAAGTAGAAGCTATATTCAGCATTCTCTTGCCATTCTAACATTTCTAGTTGGATTTAAAAAGAAAGGACAAGTTGAAAAAATTCTCATACCTAAAGCATGTTATTACATTACAAGAATCAGGAGTAACTATCAAAGTTGAAATACAAATATTTACTATTTTCTATACATATGTAAAGTGGGAACCACATTTAACAATGAAGCATGAGCTCTTATGATTACTTCTCACTTTTATCTTTAATTAGTAAAAACACTGTCACACAGTTTCTGTGCTGACGCACCAATAAACTGAGGCTCAAAAGTAAGTTGGTCATAATATTGAAAACGATTTTTATATTTTAAGATGTTCCAAATACAAAAGAAATGCAAAAGAAAGAAATGGAGTAGAAGTGAGATGAGTGTGATTATTACCAGAAAACACTGTTTACTGTGTAACCCCTTTAAAGGCATCAACGGAAAACTATGACATCATTGCAAAGGTTGTTGTCAGATGTCTGATCATTTTTTTTAAAATGTATTAGTAGATGTTTGCAGCAAATGCATTTTGCACTCATTTTAGGGATTGGTACATGTACAGAATACAGCTTCTTTCTTTTTTTTTTTACTTCCTTCTCCCCTTCTGACTCCCTTTTGCTCTTTATTGCTCTCATTGATATTATTAATCTTACTTTATGTTTACAACTTATGATGTCCACGTTCATTGGGGTTATTAGGGTGCTATACTTGCTCTATCTTCCCTCTGTCTATTTCACTGTCCCCGCCCTTTTTCCCTCCCCCTGGATCCCTTGAACCCCTTCTCATCCGCAAGAGATTCATTCTCTTGTCTTCTTCTATTCTTCCTTTATTTTCTCTTAGTCTCTACTTGCTTTGCTCAAATGAGAGCTACCATATGGTATTCAAGCTTGTGCATCCAATTTGTCTCACTCGGCATTGTGTTTTCCAAGAGCATCCATTTTTCTACAGTTATCCCAAATTAGTCCTTCTATGTAGGTGAATAGTATTCCATGGTATATAGAGACCACATTTTCTTTGTGTAACTGTCTGTTGCTTGGTATACAGGCTGTTTCTGGAATTTAGCTATTATGAATTGTGCTGCTATAAATGTTGTATCACTGTCATGTAATCAAACTCTTCAGGGAACACACCTAAAAGGGGGATAGCTGGATCATGTGGAATTCCTAATTTTAATTCTTTGAGAAATCTCCATACTGATGATTACAAGGTCAATTTTTACCATTTCCTCTTTAAGAATGAAAGATGTCATTATCATTTTTAATCCGGAGGGTCTTATTTTTTTCTTGCTTCTGGAAATATTACTGTTTTTGAAAAGCACACTCTATAAATACTACTGGTAGTAAAACACACAATGGAAAATGGTAAACTGTGTGACAGTGATATATGTTCAATGGAAATGCTCCTGAAAACATTGAATTTTGATTTTTCCAGGCTAGTGTTGTGTGGTATGATTTTCTCTCAGGATTCTCCAGGAGACCCCAGGAAAACCAATGTGTGTTGAGTTGTGGTGTTCAGTAGATTAAGTGCATTAAAAGCCTTTTGATCTAATATATTTTCAATTTATGATAGGTTTATGGGACTGTCACCCATGTAAATCAAGAAACATATGTATATTTGTACCCAAATCCTAAGCAAATATTAAGAAAAAGTATTTTCTTTTCTCCTTTGGAAAGAGGTGCCTGTGACCAGGGCAAGTACCTTGTGGCTTTCGGTACCTTGATGATCTTCTATTTTTAAACTTTTTGGTGCATTTATCAGTATTTATTAGTAATGTCAATTAAGCTGCACATGTTTTTGTGCACATTATGTTCTGTGAATATAAAAGACAAGTCTGTTAAAATATGATGTAAAAATTAAGTTTTGCAGAAACAAATAAATATTGTACACGCAAAATGATCATGGCCAGAAAAGGGCAAAGCTAAGATATAAAGTAGCTCAGGAAAATTATTATAATGTTCATTGGTTTTTCTGTTGGAAGAGGAAAAATGTTAGTCCAGGAGCATCTGGATTAGGTTGGATTGTAATTTCCTTTGTTATAATTTTATCTTTCGTATTAAAATTCTGCACATACATTATACACAGTTCAGTATATGTATTTCATCATGTAAATGTAAATATAAAAAATAGGAAGGAAGGAATGGAAAGAAGGAAGGAATTAAGAAGGAAGGAAAGTGGGAAGGAAGAAGGGAAGGAAAGAAGGAAGGAATTAAAGAAGGAAGGAAAGTAGCAAGGTTTTACCAGGCTATTCTACTCTAAATGGTGGCGATATGTCAATATAGTTGACTCATGGTGCCCATTAACAATAATTACTTTTTCCAAAATAAAGGCAGATCCATCATTTATGCCATATAGACTCAGTTTATATTTCAAGTTTAATGACCATAGGCTGGTCATGTTTTGCAATTCTGATTGATACTGCGCTCAATGGTAACTCACGCTAATCAATCCGGGATGCTTAGGTTATTAATTAGAGGTCATGTTTTATCATCAGTAGATCAAACACTCTTCTTTACTCTTATTCCCCACGATTAAACCAGGACCCCACAGTAAAGAGAAGAGAAATATCTGGGATGTCTCCAAAGGTCTTCCTTTCCAACAGAATGGTTGTGGGTTCAATCACCAAATGAGGGTTGTGGGTTTAATTACTCTTTTTCTCTCTTTTAAAAAATTTTATTTTACAGAGAATAAAACAAAAGAGGACAGAACAATGCAGATCAGGATAGAACAATACAAGCAACACAGCACTTCACAACAAGACAATTGCTGCCATAGTATCTCTTTCTTTGAAATAGTTGAGCATAGCTTCACAAAGAATAATATCAAAGATAACAAAATAGAATAAAAGCTTTCAAGAGAATGAAAGTATTACGAGGCATTCTGAACCAAATAACAGAAAGTGAACAATGGCTACTATAATATCTCATTTTCCATAAAAAATTTGTTTATATTATTACCCATATTAAAATCCAGTAAGACACAACAGGATAGAACCAATGGTAATAGAAGAACAAAAGCATGGTAGGGGGTTTAATTACTCTTGAAAAAGACTCTGGGTAGAGGAAGAGTATGCATTAGACTTTCAGACTCTTTGGCATCTCAGCCGTCTTCCTGGATGTACGGTAGATTATTGCATTAAACATGACTATCTTTTTCTCTCTCTGCTTAACGGCAGGTTGTTTTTAGCCCCTGAGACTAGATAATTCCCTAGCCCAAGTGCCATTCATGATGAACATTTCAAGCTAAATTGACAACGTTTAAGGGTCAAACAAGGCCAAATTGATTCCTTTATAGATGAAGCATCTCTCTTCATTCCATTGATCAGTTGTTAAATTGGTGTTTTCTTTATCTTTACATCAATGGGTGTGTTTATTCCTTTGCTTCTGCTGGCTGCCGGCTTCATAGAGAGAATTCTCTGGCTACATTCGCAGCCCTGTTTATCCCAAGATTTGCCAGCGCATACAGCTCCTAGGACCCTCAGCAGCAGATGGGTTACTTACTGTTCACTCTTGGAGGAACGAGCCCACTGACTCCACTCATTTTGTTATAAAGTTACACTCTGTTTGTGAACTTGAACAGGAAATTATCTGCATCTGTCTTAAGCTGCTGAGAACATTCTGTCTTCTAATGAAGCTGTGCTTGTCAAATATCAAGTAGGAGTCTATTTATACAAGCTGTCGTTTAAGAATCTGACTTTCCCAGGGTGTCTGGCAGAGTGTTGTATGTCTAGCTCATTCCCAGTGACCCTTAATTAAAAATAAGTGAATTAATTTGTAAGAATGAGCTGATTCTACACATTTTTATTGATTGACTTCTTTGTTCTCTCACTCAACTACATTTTTTAAAATGCCTAATGTATGTCAATGATTCTCTACTTATCAGGACTAGAGCAATCAGTAAGACAGTTGAAAGAATAAGCCGACTGTCCTCAATTTTGTTGAGTGAGCTATTTCTTCTCTCATTGATCTACTTTTTAAAAAAATGTCTAATATATGTCAGTGATTCTCTAAGTGCTAGGAATAGAGAAATTAGTAAGACAATCTCCTGACTTTGAGCGATTTGTATTATTATAGGGATAACGAACAATTAGATAAAGAAGTAAAGAATTACAGACATCTAGGAGAAAAAGTCATAGATATTGGTACCACATAATGTGTGTGTGTGTGTGTGTGTGTGTGCGTGTGCGTGCGCGCAGTGGCAGTGAGCACAGGAGCTATCGCAGGTGATATGCATCTGTGATGGGCATCTATGCTTTATGAAAGGGTGGGAATGAAGTGAGGTGAGATCAAGATGTTAAGATGCAGCAAACTGGAGAACACTGGAGGGGCAGCCGTTTAGGCTGATGAACACCAAGGGCCATCCCCTGATAGAAGACGAGGCTGGGATTCCTGATGAGCAGCCACTGGTCCTGTGACTACAGTCCTCACACATATGACAAGGTTGTCTGAGGCCATGAGGAAAATCCATACCAAAGCAACCACTTCAGCCATGTAATGCAAGATAAAGGTTTGACACATAGGAGTATTGAAGTCGTTAGAGTTTGAGCAGACAAGTGCCAAGAAAGAACTGGAAAATACTGAAAGTTTGCAGGAGGTTTGGAGATGACTATCACTGCATAGTGACTTCATTGGGATGGAAAGAGTTATGACAGTTGGAACTGAACCAAACCAGCAGTTCATGTAACAGTCCATCTGACAGTGTCTTTATATGAATTGGCCAGGACAAAAGTTTAAGGCCAATCCATGAGTTTAAGGAAAGGAGATAGCGTGCTTGGGAGAGATACATAAAAAAGGAACTACAGGTAACGTTATGTGCCTAGGTGTTATGGCTCATAGCTAGATGTCCCCCAAAAGCCTCATGCTCTCAAAGGTGGGGCTTTTCAGAGGGTGCTGAATCTAGGATGTGTGAAGATGTATTGAAGAGTTGTAATAGCTAAATTAGCTCGGTGATTGGTTTAGCATAGTTCTTTGTGTGAGCAATAGGAAACCCCACCGTGGGTGTGGATGGCCCAAACTAACAGATGGGATTAAAGGGAAAGGGAGGCTCACTGATGGCTGCTTCCCTCATGCTCTGCTATGAACTGTTTCTCCTCTGCCAAGTCCCTCTGCCATGCCACTCTGCCTTGGAGCCAACTGACTATGAACTGAAACCTCTCCACACTGTGAGCTAAAATAAAACTTTCCTCCTTTAACTTGCAAGTGTTGGGTATTTTGTCCCAGCAATGAAAAAAAAAGATAGCTGAAATACTAGGCAAGATAGAATGTAACTTATCAGAAATGAAGAAAAAGATCTTTTCTCAGAGTTATACTGCAATAACCATATATTGGAAATCAAGTCAGTGGTGCTCAACCATTTTGACATAAAGACATATCAATACAACTTGGCAAGAAATTTACTAAACTTTTAAGCAATTTACAGCTGGAAAGTTGCTGAGTGTAAGAACGCGGAAGGGGAAAAATTCTCAAAGGTACAATTGGTGGTGATCTAAAAAGAGAATTCTAAGCTTAAAGATAGTCCTTTTCAACCTGAGAAAAAGATCTATCATCTCTGAGAAGACATATTAGAGTTTCAGCGTTGAATGTCACTGAGCACTTACTGAACCCTAACTCCAAGATCGTCCCGTAATTTTTCTGATTAAGAATGCTTATTCATAGAAGGGGATCTTAACCTGGAGCCCAGGTGAAAATCTTAACTCAGGTCACACTCCAACTTGCTGCAGTTCTGTGCATACATTTGAATTTGCTAAGGAAGGCTGAACACATTTCACTAAATTCTCAAAGAGCTACCTGAATCCATAAAGGGTAAGTAATTTTTGGCTCACCAAGACAGAAGATGTAGACTTCAGAACTTCCTTCGCAATTAGTTTCTAATTCTAACCTTTCTTTCTAAAGCTCCAACGGTAAAGCCTGTTGAGAATTATTTCTTTCCATAGCATTTTTTTTTCATTTTTTTTCTGCAGTATGGGGAATTGAATCAGGGGCCATCACAGTGAGCTACATCCCCTGTCCCTATGTTTTTGATTTATTTTATTTTAATTTATTTTACCTTTTGATACAGAGTCACTAAGTTGCCCAGACTGGACTTGAACTTGCTCTTCTTCTGCCTCAGCTTCCCAAAGTGGTGGGATTGCATGTGGGTGCCACCATACCAGCTTCCTGACCCTCTTTTTTTTTATAGGTCTTTCTGTTTTAAACTTTCCTGTAATTTCCCTCAGTGTTCTTTTCCATTCTTGCTATACTTCCTTCATGGTAGCTACCTCAAACCCTACACCACAACTGTTTTCTTCCTTGGATGGCATCTTCCATACTCCTGTATCCCAAAGTTTAATTGTACTCTGAGACTTTAATGAATCATGAAAATGAATTATGCCAGATGGGTGCCTGATTGAGCATGTTGGCTACTTTCTTCTTGCTGGGACAAAATAACTGCCAGCCACTACTTTAAATAGGAGAAGTCTATTTTGGTTCACAATTTAAATTCATGGTTGACTGACTCAAGCCACAAATGGCACAGCAAAGGGGCATATTGGGGGAAAAAAAAGATGCTTAACCCACAGCAGGGAACGGAGAGAGAAAAATAAACCCAGAACAAAATGTACCCTTTCTGGTCATGCCACCGGTGACCACTCCAACCAGGGCCACCTCCTAACATAATGTTCAGGCATGAATCCCTCAGTGGGTCAAACCACTGATGAGCACAGCACCCCATGACGCAGTCACCTTCCCAAAGGCCACTTCTGAGCATAATAGGTATTTGGAGAATGTTCTAGATCTAAACGAAAACACTGAGGTACACATGGCTGTGTTCCTTTCCGCTTTGGCTGGCCTTAATAAATGAACTAGATGGATCTATGGACTACGGTGAATTATTATTGAATGCCCAATTTGTGTTAAGTAAATCCATATGGCATTTCCTTTAATTTCCACAGAGGAAATGAGATTCATTTCTCACATGGAGAGGATACCTAACTACAAAGAAATTGGTTTGTAACCTTTCCAATCAATAGTACTTATCTGTGAAAGCCAAGGGATCGGGCTAAGAAACTCATTGTACTGTTACAATGAAACCCTAAAACATTGCCTAAAAGTGGGATGGTTATCCTTACTAAAAACGAAGAAAAAAGATTATCAAAGAAAGTCATTAACTGTGAAACCCTATCATGATGGGGTGAAGATCCGCACCAATTCTAGAACCTGCGACCTCTTTCCTGCTGATAAAATCCAGTCTCTTCACAATTGACTCGTTTCTTTCCATTACATCTCATATACTTTTCCCAAACATTGAAACAGCTCATTTTACACTATTCAGTCATGCAGTCGTACGCACTGATTCACTGAAGTTTTGCAGCCTTTTAAATACAGAAACCGAGGCTAAAAGGTAGCCCGTAATATAGAGTACTTGGAATAGAAGAAAAATCAGCTGATTTTTAATTCAATGTCCTTTCCCTAATATAATGATGCTTTTAGTCTAATGAGAAAGAAGTGGAAGCAGTCTCAAAATAACATTCACTTTGAAAAAGAGTTTTATAATGCAGTATGTGCAGTTTTTAAAAACATTCACTTTTGTCTATGTAAAAATAATTGAGGCAGCTTTTTATTTTTCTAGCAGAACACTTGCAAACTGTTTTCCTTGCTGTTTCACATCTGGTCCTTCTTTACACAGATGTTTGTAGCAGTAAAAATAGCTGATGAGATGAGACTAAAAGAATGGCAAGCCTCTGAGGATGCAAATATGCATTGTGATTTGTTTTTAGTGTGTGGTTTTCGTTTTAACGATAGGTATTGTAGATATATTGTTAGTAAGGATCTGGGAAGATTTCCAAACATTCAGAGCACCCTGTGTCTAATGTCAGAGTCGTGTGGATTGCAGAAGGAGAGGAATTTTTTAAATCAATGACAGCCGTAGAATTTGAAGCTCATGGAAGAGCAACTGTTTTACCTTCTTCCATTCACCCATGGAATGTGCTGTGTTCGTGTTCTCTGTCTTCAGTGAAAAATCAGCACCAGCCCAATGGCTTACATGAACACACACTTCTTATCTTGCAGTGCTGTAGATCAAAGATCTGACATAAGTCTGACTGGGATAAAGCCAAGCTCTTCACAGAGTTCGATTCCCTTTCGAAGCCATAAATACCATCTATCTCCTGTATCTGATCTCATCTCTATCACTTAGGCATCCGTCTGTCATCTAAGCGTTTCCCAAATTCCACAGATGCTATAGTTTAGTTCTGCAATGCTCGCCCCACCACAAAGACCCAGGCGTTAGGAAACTGGTCTCCGGCTCATAGCGCTCTTGGGAAGACAAGGCACTTACAAGGGCAGGGGCAGCAGGAGGACACGGGGTAATAGAGGGCGTGCCCTGAAGCAAGTATTGGGACCTTGGGTTTTTTAAATACATTAAGTACTTGGCACATTTCAGGTGTATGTAATGATACCATTTATCATAGAAGTTCGTACCTGTATGTGATATATCTTAATTCTTTTTTTCCCATTTGCTACCCTCCCCTTAACTCCTCTTCCCCTCCATATTTACAAGTGCTTTGTTTCTATTTTTTCCTTATTTATTTATTTATTAATTTTGCCAGCACCGTGTTTTTATCACAGCAGCTTTGTAGTGTAATTTCAGTCAGGGGTAGTGGTGCCTCTGACCTTGCTTTTGTTCCCAGACTTGCTTTTGCTTTCGTAGGTCTCTTCTGGTTCAAAATGAATTTCAGGTTATTTTCCCCTAATTCTGTAAGGTATGATATTGGTATGTTGATTGGAATTGCATTAAACCTGCATAGATTATTGGGAGTATGACCAATTTCAATATGTTAATTCTTTCTACCCAAGAGCAAGGGATAGCTTTCCATTTTCTGATATTCTCTTCAATCTCCTATTCAGAGTACTGTAGTTTTCAATGCAGAGATCTTTTACCTTTGTTCTACCGATTCCTCAGTATTTGACTTTTCTTTATGCTATTTTGAAATGCCTGGTTTCCCTGATTTCTTGTTTAGAGGGTTTGTTAATTTTGTAGAGGAATGCTACTGAATTTTAAGCCACATGACTGAATTTGGTTATTAATTTTACAAGTATTTTGGGGGGAGGTTGTGGTCTTATATGTAGAGAATATCATTTTCAAGTAATGTTAATTTAACCTCTTCCTTTCCTATGTTTATTCCCTTTCTTTCTCTTGTCTGACTGATCTGGCTAATATTTCTAGAACTATATTGAATAGGAGTGTTGATAGTGGATATCTTTGTCTTGTACCTGATTTTAGAGTAAAAACATAATTTTTGATCACTTGGTATGATGTTAGCTCTTGGTTGGTTTTAGAAGGCTTTTATCACATTGAGATAAAGACCATCTTTTCTAGTTTTCTGTAGAGTTTTTAATATGAATGGTTGTTGGAATTTGTCAAATGCTTTCTCTGTGTCTATTGATCATGTGATTTCCCCCCCCCACACACACCTGGCTCTGTTAATATAGCAATTACATTTATTGATTTACATATTCCTTCATTTCTGTTATGAATCCCACTTGATCATGCTGTAAAATCTTCTTGATGATTTGCTGTATTCTGTTTCCCAGTATCTTATTTAGGGTTTTTGCATCTATTTTCATTAGGGAGATTGGCTTTTTTTTTACTTTTTTGATTGGGTTCTTCTCTGGTTTTTGTATCAGGGTGATACTTGCTCCCAAGAATGATGTTGGGAGTACTGGTTCCCTTTCAATATCATTAAAGTGAGTGATAAATAACAGCATTAGATTTTCAATAAATTGTTTGTAGTATTCAATGATGAATACAACAGGACTTGGGTTTTTCTTTTTTGATAAATGTTTGATTCAGTCTTCAGAGTATAAGACATAGCTATGATATCTTGTCTAAACAATATTAACACAAAACATTCTTTTCAAGGAATAGAGAGAAACTAGCTGTGTAACTACTATATATATATATATATCCAATTTTCTGTTCCCCTTTTTCCCTTTCCCCATCAGAGTTTGTCTTTTTTTTAAGTTTCTTTTGAGTTCACAATATTTCCTGTATATTTAAGATCCTATTTACTTGTTTAATTTCTCACACTAGAGAAAATATATGTTTTATACATATAGGTCCCCTATTACAATTGTGTTAGTGCTCATTTAATTTTTCATGTTCAGTATAACTTTTTTATATTGCTGGTTGCAGTGGTTGTCACTTGCTTTTGGAGTTTTCTCTTAACAAGTATATAGTGACCTTTTTGTCTCTTTTGATCAGTCTTGGGTTGATGTTCACTTTGTCTGCAAAAAGAATAGCTAGTCCTGTTTTTTTCAATTCCTGTTGCATAAAATAGTTTCCATTCTTTTACTTTCAGTCTATGAATTTATTTTAAGTCAAATGTTTATCTTTGTTCTTGTCTCTTGATCCATGTTGCCACTCTTTGTTTTGACTGGTAAATTGAGACCATTTATATTGATGGTTACAACCAATATGTATTGGCTTATCTTTGTCATATGATTTTCCTATTGTTGATCCTGTCTTTCCCTCTATTTAACTGTCTTGCTAGCCTGATGACTTCTTTCTATTGGTGTTCTTAGAACTCTGGTCTTTGCTATCTCTTTCTAAAATCCTTCAGAAACTTTTATAGAGCTGGTTTGGTGGTCATGAATGTTTTCAGTTTTTCTCTCATGGAAGTATCTTATTTCTCCATTAATTTTGAATTTGAGACTATGCTCATGAGTGAAATCAATCAGACTTGCATGTGTAAACATTGTATTGTCTCTCTAGAGTAAAAAATGAAACAGTAAATAAGATCCAAATAGATCCAAATAGATATCATGAAACCGAAGAAACTGCTCAAAAGGAAAAAGCAAATGGGATGTGGGAAAGGTGAAAAAAATGTAGCTAAAAGATGACTAGTAGATAATTATAAAGGCTAGATAGATAATTATTCTACTAATGTCTATTAGTTCACCAAAAACAATGGTTTTCACTCTCATTGTTTGATCATTTTTTCATGTTTATATCTTGTAATCTGAGTAACTACTTTGAAGATAAAAATCTGCAGTATATTAATCATTGTTAATCTTATTTTGTTTTGTAACTTTGTATCATCAGTATTTTTCTTTTTTTCATTTAAATAAAATAAAAAGAGATACTTTTCCAAGGTACATCAATCTGGGTTGAATGTTTTCTTCTTTCAGGACCTGGAATACTTCACTTCAAACTCTCCTTGATGTAAATGTTTGCGTTAAGAAGTCTGCTGTGATTTTGATGGGCTTTATTAATGGGTCATTTTTTTTCTTTTTACTGACATCTTTTAATATTTTGTCCTTGTACTAAATTTCCGAAATCTTGACTATCAAATGCCTTCATGTAGATTTATTTTGGTAATGGCTAATTTGAGTTCTAAATGTCTCACTTCTTTGTCAAGTTCTTTTTCATGCTTGTATTTTTTGTCATTATTTCTGTGAATACATTTCTTTTCTTATCACATTTGTGCTATTTCTGCCTTCTCATTGACTCAGTCTATCTTATGTTCTTCTTCTTTGCATCATCTTGCAAACGTTGGAATGATTGTTCAAAGTACTTTGCTATTTGTAAGAAAGTTTCCATTGTAGCTAACTGCAATTCTGTCTTCTAAATCTGATAGTCTGTCTTCACCTTGGTTCAATTGACTGTATGTACTTTCAATATAATTTTAATTTCCCTGATATCTGTTTGAATGTTTCATGGATTCCATTTCTTTCCTCTTTGAGCATTCATCATTTCCATCATTTTCCTAAGTTCCTCTATTGTTTTATATGCGTCTAGCCAAGAGACATTGAACAAGTCCTTTGTTCTGATCATCATCATTTTTTGTTGTCAAGGAATTATTTCTGATCTGATTTTCTTTGATAGCCTCATTCATCTGGTTTTAGTTGATTTGTTTTTTCCTTTAGCTGCTACGTTTCAGAAAATAAATGTGGGTGGATTCTGCAATTTTCTTTCTTATTGTTTCCTGAATTTATGCTGTGTAGGCTGGAGATCTGATGTTGCCTTTTGCTTCTGTGTCTTTTTATGTTCTATTTTTAAAATTTTAACTTGTTTTAGATCTCAATGCTTGTAAATCTCTTGTGGTAGAGAACTTTATCACTGGTGTTTCAGCTTCCCTTGATGATGTCTAGTCCTCAGAGATGTCTTCTAGCTGCAGCTAGCTATAACTCTTTGTGTCTTTCCAAAGATTCTACCTTATCAATTTATTACCTTATCAATTAAGAAGCTAGTAACTATTTGACTCAGCACCCAGTCCTTTGGTACTGGACTATGTTGTTGGTTATGACTGCAGACAGTCACGGTGTTGCCATACAAGAGAAAACAAATGTTTATAAACAGATATGAGATTCTGGCTAAAGTAGTACAATTAGCAATAACAATAACATGAAGCACAGCCTAGAAAATGACAAACTGTGATAACTCTTAATTGGGAACCATTACCGTAGCAGCAAGATGTACAGTTATGTAACAAATTCCAACATAAACCAAGAGAAACTGTATGCAGTGCGTTTCCTTTTGGTAGATAGACTTTACCCTTTGGGTGGGAAATTTAAGATGGATAGGTGACAAAACAGAGAGATCAATGAAGAGAAATATAGTAGAAGCAAGAATCAGGAACAAAGGATGGTCACCTAAGCTTTGGGAAACTGGAGAAGAGGACAGGAGTGAAAGAATGGGAGAGAAAGCAAAAGAATATTGAAGTCAACCAGAGTGACTAGAGACAATAGTTGCTCAAATGAAATTATCAAAACATCAAAGAAAAGTAGTTGAGAAAAGAGAGAAAAAAGAGATACAGAATAGAACAAACAACAGAAGTGAAAAATTAAACAAAACAATAAAGACAGAAAAAGGAAACAAAACACAAACAAACAAACAAACAAAAAAGCCACTAACATTCCTCTGGTGCCCTAACCTCTGAGGTGGTGTCTGTTTTGTTTTCTTTTCTCTTGTTGCTGAAACAAAGTACCTGATCTCCAAAATTAAAGAGGAAAAGATTTATTGAGCTCTCAGTCTGTGGAGGTTTCAGTCCATACTTGCTTGGCTCCAAGGCAGAGTGGCACTTGGCAGAGGGCAACAATTCACATAGGTAGAAAACAGCAAAACCAACAAGAGCAAAAAAGGAGAAATGGACAGAAAAGATTCTTTCTGTCCTCTATATTGTATGTACATCACTGCACTCACACCCATAATCCTAGCACCGGACTATGAATCAGTCACAAACTCTAGAAGCCCATCTGCAAGACTTCACAAGGCTTTGTGGGTATATCTAAACACAAAGAGTAACATTCTGCCCCTTCCCCCCAAGACTTATGCACATCCTATGCAAAAGACATGTAGTCCATGTAGTCCACCTCCAAAAATTGTCAAAGTCCCAACAGTTTCAGAATTGCTGAAAATCCAAGTCCCAAGTCTCCTCCAAGATCTAAGGAAAACTCTTGACTGTGAGGCCCTGTACAAATGAAAAGTTACACACTTCCAAAACTCAATGGCATGAGATACACATTACCATTCTAAAAGGTACAAATGGGGGATACAAGGCATTGGGACCCAAGCAAGTCCAACATCCCGCAGGGCAAACAGTAAGTCCAACAGTTCTACATAGAATATCTGAAGCAATCTGTGGCAAGATGTGAGCACCAAGGGACTTGCGTGCCTCCGCCTCTATGTCACTTCTGAAGGCTATAGCTCCCAAGAAGGGCTTCTCTCTTAGGAATATTCTGCTCAATCTTTGCAGTTTTCCTTAGAGGATCCACAATGCTGACATTTCTAAACTTCTGGGTTCTCCATTGCACATTTGACTTCACATATTGCCCTCTCAGGAGCACACTGCCTGGGCTCCCAGGTCTTCTTCTGAAATCTGGGTGGAAACGTTTTTAATCTCATAACTCTAGCATTCTGCATGCAAATAAAATCAGTGCATGTGGATGATGGCAAGGTCTTCAGAAGCTGGAGCAGTAGTCAGGCTTTCTTCTCTTTTGATTGTAGAGGTCAAGTCCCTGAATTGCTGGGCACTCTGAATCCATTTCCAAGGAACAATTTCTCTAGGCCACCACCATTCTTGAACCGGGTGCAGCAACAACCAATGCAGTCCTTCCTCCCAGCAGAAACCTCCCAAGCAGGATTTCCATCAGCCTTCTGGTCTTCTGAGCTCTGACCAGAATCTTCCATAGAGAACATCCTCAGGCATTCCAGCTCTACTCATTCAGGTGACATCTCGCAACCTTTCCAAACTCTTCCCATAAGCCAGTCCCAGAGACTTTTAAACCGTGGCCAGGTACAGTCACAGCAACAGCCCCACTTCTCTGTTACCAAATTCTGTCTTAGTTACTTTTTTCCTCATTGCTGAGGCAAAATACCTGGTACCCCAAATGAAGGAAGGAATGATTGCTTTAGCTCACTGTTTGTGGAGGTTTCAATCTGTAATCAGCTGGCTTCAAGGGAGGGTAGCACATGGCAGAGGAGCAACAGTTCACGGCAGTGGAAGACAGCAAAAATGAGCAAAAAAGGAGGAGTGTGCAGAGAAGACTCCTTCTGTCCTTATAGTGTATAGAGGATGGATGTAGTACTCACACTCCTAATTCCAGCACTGGATCATGAATAAATCACAAATTCTAGAAGCCCGCCCACATGAATGCATTAGGCTTTGGGGGGTATCTAAGCACAAAGCACAACACTGTACAAGTCAGATGACTGCCCATCTGCGTTGAGTAGCCCTGCCAAATCTTCAATGAAATTAGTGCTGACTGAAAGGCTGATCTTGCCTCCAGATGTGGGGATTGGGGCTAGTTTTCAGTCATCAGCCTTCTGTGTGTTCCTCAGCAGCTCGCCCTTGTCTCCTTACACTTTTTGCTTTTGCATAACTTTTCCAGTTGCTGTGGCTGAGACAGCCCTAGCCTTCTCCCAGTCCCATGCACAATTGGCCTATTCTGGTCATTGCAAAGCCTCCTCTGCTCTTTTCTTGCTGGCATATCATTCCCTCTCATTCTTTTGGTCACAGAACAAAGTAGGGGGAAGCTGTGAGCTGAATCACTGCCCTCCCGCCATCACAGAGGCAGCCATGCCTGCTCAGTCTCACTCCTCTCTCCTCTTTAGCAGAGGGAACGTTAACCTTTCACTCCTGGACCCACTATGGCCCAAGGCCATGTCCAGATCCCTCTCTCAGGCTTCTGGGAGCAGGGCAGGAGGGGTGGTGCTGTTCCACTCACTACCTTTACCACCGTCACTCCATTGCCTAACCTTGTTGTTGCTTGAGGTTCCTATTGGCTACTATAATACATGACAAACAAAACAAAACAGAACAACTGGTGGCCTATTGATGTGGGAGCAGATTTCTGGGCATTTGCTCCTATTTGTGCCAGCAAAATATGCAACCAGGCTATAATGCCCTTTATGGAGGATGGACAAAGAGGTGAGGGGACGGCCATGTATCCCAAATCTAGGCTGAGTGGCTTGAGTTTGACACCCTACTGCAGTTCATCAGTATTTCTGGCAACTTCCCAGAGTAGTGGTGCCTGCTTGGTACGCAGGCAGCAGTCCCACAGGCAGCCCTGAGAGCTGCTTCACCATCGTGTAAGGTCCTAGGTCTATTTTTTGTTTGATCTACAAATATCTTATTTCAGATTGATTTTGGCATCAGGATGCATGGCCATCCTTTTCTTATATTTATTTGTGTTTAACTGATTTTCTGAGTAGCTCCAACATGGCTCCTCTTCTGTTCATCCAGTTGAATCCCAGAACTTTTGTTTTTTCCAATACTGCTTTTTGTAGTCTGACCTCTGGGAGGTGAACAGCATACCTTTGTCACATGCTTCTGCCATGATTTTCTGGGCTCCCACAGGTCTAAATTAATGAGGCCAAAGGCCATGGATGAGAAAATCTGGAAACAGTTCTCAAAACAAACCTTTCCTACTTGATTCTAACTAACTCAGATGTTTTGTGATAGTGCCCAACAGCTGCCTGCATTCCTTGGCTCCTGGCTCTCTTTCATTTTCAAAGCCTGCAACAGGAAACAGGGTTCATCTATGTATTTATCTCTACACGTGACTTTTATGCTTCCAACTGTCACTTTGTTTTGTTTGTTTGTTTTGGCTATCTTGGAGCCTGTAAACTGAGCTATATCCTCAGACTATGTATTTATATATGTATGTATGTATGTATGTATTAATTTTGAATCAGGGCCTCTAAGTTTCCCAGACTGGGCTCCAATTTTCTATTCTCCTGCCTTTGCCTCTCAGAGTTCTGATACTCCAGGTGTGTGCCACCAAGTCTAACTCTTCCTCCCAGTTTCAAGGGCTCTTGGGATTATATATGCACAGATAATTCAGAACAATCTATCTATGTTCATGTAGGCCGATTAGCAATTCTAAGTCCATCTGAATTCCTAGTTTCGATTTGCGATGTAACATATTCACGGAACTTGGGGCTAAGGACAGGGATATGGTTAGGCAGCTTTGTTTCTGCCTACCACAAGTGCTAAGCAGTGATTTACTCCACTTAAATCCAACCAGTCAGAAATATTTTCTGAGTCATAGCTCTGCAAACTGAGGAGATGATTTTGGACTTTTTCATATGAGTGAAGGTGAGCTTCTTAGATGTAGAGATAGTGTTGCCTACTCAAGGTACAAATAATGCCAATTTATCTACCTAGACAGCCTAAATCAGTGCCACCCACAATCCAGTTTTAATCAATGATTTATTTGCATTCAACTTCTCTGTTTCCTAGCTAAGCCACAGAATCTCATAATTAAAATTGTAAATCTGGTTTAATGCATTGAATTCACAATGACAATTGTCTTTACCAGCGGTCAACACCTGTTGAATACCTTTTATGTGTCAAACGTAATCAAAAGGAGGGTTTGACTCTGTGATAAACTTACAAAAAATTCAAAATAATAAGATTTGTGGTATGGTGGAAAGCAATAACATACTCAAAGGAGGAGAAAAAGAGAACATCATATCCTATAACGGTGTCAGAGCTGGTTTGGGCATGGGGACTGATGAATTTTTTTTTTTTGTCTTTTTGAGACAGGGTCTCTATGCAGTTCAGGCTGGCCTTGAGCTCACTTTGTAGCCCAGGCTGGTCTCAAACTCGCAACAACCCTCCTGCCTCAGCCTCCCAAGTGCTGGGATTACAGGCGTGAGCCACCACACCCGGCTAGGACTGATGAAATTTTAAATGGAGAGGTCAGAGTAGTTTTTACTACTGTAGTAGTTAGGTAGTATTTGGAGAAGAATCTTAGCATTGAGTAAACTGGGAGAAAAGCCTTTTGCAATAACAGTATGGAAAAATAATTCTGGAAACAAAAGTGAATGCTGGTCATTACTTGGGGAGCTCTCAGTAGAGTTCTCAAGTTCACATTTCAGTCACCTGGTCTTCTTGGATGGATTTGGAATTTGGGGATCTTGGAGGTGGGAAGGGGTAAGGATTAATTCAAAGAAGGACAGGAACTCAGAGGTCAAGAGCAGAAGTTGCCAAATGAGGCCAGGGAGCGTGGCTTACGGGACCAAAGAGGGGCCATGGAGGCAGCCAGTCAGCAGAGCCTGTTCCCACCCAGGTTGTGACTGAAGCACACCAGAAAGAACCCAGTCATGTTGAAGTTCCATCTCTTCCTTTCCACTATGCCTTAATGAAAACTCACATGTGCCAGTAGCTGTCCCTTGTTCCCCAACTTTTTGTATCCCTACTGTGTCGCCTTCAAATTTCTCCCCTTACAAAATTTAAGTGATCTTTCTCAAACAATTCTGTTGACATTTCTCAGCATCTCACAAAACATAAGTAGCTCCCAACTGATCCCTGAAGTTAGCACAGACTCCTTCAGATCATGTCCTATGGCCCCTGTCCTCCAGCATGGATTGACAATTAACTACCTGCTATTCATTTTTATGTACTTTGGTCTCCGGTCTTGTAACAAGATGGGTTTCTATACATTTCATTGTGGCTTTGCTCCTCTCATTTTTTTTCTATCTGTCAAAGCTTTTAGTATTTCAAAGTACAGATAAAACCTAATTTCTTCTGGAATGTCATTTCTCATCTCTGACAAAATGATCTCTAACTTTAGGGTGTTTGTCTTAGTTATGTTTCTCTCATGGCTGAGACAAAATACCCGACAACCAAAGTCGAGAAAGAAAAGGTTTATTTAGCTCACTGTTTGTGGAGGTTTCAGTCCATAATCAGCTGGCTCCAAGGTGGGGTGGCGTGGCACAGGGTTAACACTTCAAGGTGGAGGAAGATGGTAAAAGCAGCAAGAGCAAAACCAGTGAAAGCAGCCCTCTCTTCCTCCCTTATATTGTAGCAATCAGAAAATCCCCCTTCCTTCCTCTTGCACAGGCTTAGGATGTTTACCAAGTGAAGACCTTGCTGAGTCACTTAGTTAAAACTTCTTAAATTAACAAAGTGTAGCAACCATTACAATGTTCCTTTCTCTGCTATGATTGCACTTTGCTATTATAAATTCCTTCCAAGCAGGAAGAAATTATATTTGTTTTCATAACTTTTTAACATCTAGTACAGATGTTAGAGAATGAACAAGTTTTCTTAAGTGAAAAATGAGACATAAAAGCTGAAAACATGCAGAGTATCACTTTCATTCCAAATCCGAAACTGAGAAAAATTAAAAGAAAAATAGATCAACTTGTTCCAATTATATTTAGTAAAGTGTTAATCTAAGTTAATTTATCTATTGCTGTCTAAGAAAATGAAACTATATTGAGTATGTCTACTAAACTTCACAATCTTGTAGACACTTGTTTAAAGGATGCCTGAATCCTTTATAATTTTACTTAATTAGCAGACTTGCTTTAAATGTATTGCTATCACCCATGTCTTGTGTTTTTATTTCTGTGTAAGTTAAAGGATATCTGGAAACATAAACAAAAACCTACCTGGAAAAATGGTAGTTTTGTTTTTGTAGCAATCAAGAAAAGAGAACACATGATAATGACTTACTGAGCAGTAGTGTATTTCAGGCAGTATGTTCAAACATTTACATGCAGTATCAATTGTCACTCAGTTTCTATGTAGATTTCAAATTACCCAACTCTTTCATAGGGACATAAATATAGATATAGATATAGATGATATAGATATAGGAAACTTTCCCAAGGGTGTAAGCAAACACATAGTGCTTGAGTGGGGGACACTTATGAAAGCACTGAGGCAGGACAAGTCTCCCAGCCATTCCATGCCAGGTTGGAACCTGCTGACACAGGTGGGCACCCAGTTTCTGGGCTGCAACACTGGAAACATGGGTTCTGCCTTCAGGTTGGGGAGAACAAACATTGGACTTTCTGTTAGAAGTTTCCATGGCAGGAATCCAAGTTGGTAGGATGATCATCTTTCTGAAGAAAATATCTTATTTGTTAAGCAGTTGGTCTCTGATGAAGAGAAAGCCCAGTTAGCAAGTAAACTGTGTCCTCTAAAAGATGAACCATGGCCTACACATCCTTGGGAACCAGGTTCTTCTAGAGTTGGCCTCATTGCCCTGAAGCTAGGCATGATGCTTTTGACCAAGGATGGTCAAAAGCATGTGGTCACATTACTACAGACAGAAGATTGTCATGTCTGAAAATTTGCTTCAAAGGAAAGCCACAATGGAAAAATGGGAACCCTAACTATAGGAGGGAAAAATGGGTCACTTTCCTATAAATCTGAACCTGCATTGAAATTTGACCAAGAACTTGGACTGCCACCGAAACAGAAAGTTAAAATCTGTCGGGTTACAGATCATGCTTGTAATCAAGCCAGGCTCTCCTCTCTACGCTGTTCGCTTTCATCCAGAACAGCATGGGGATGTCGGTGCCGAAACTACTGGTAAAGGCTTTTGGGGTGTCATGAAAATATGGAGATTTAAAGGCCAGCTGCTTCTCACGGTTAGAGGAAAACCCAGAGGAGATCCGGAGCTATTTCAGCTGGTGGCATTGCCAGAGTCTGGCCAGGAACTAAAATGCCTGGACAAATGGGAATCAGATGTAGGACATCATTTGGATGGAAAGTCTGGAGAACAAATACAAAACACAATACAATTTATGTAAATGGTTCAGTACCTAGACATTAAAATTTCTTAGTAAAGATCAAAGATTCTAACCTGCCTGCATATAGGGATTTCAGTAAAAATCTACTGTTCTCTACATATTTTCCTGATGGAGAGGAAGAGGAACTACCAGAAGATTTTTATGATGAAAACATGTGACTTTTTTCTCACGTCCTGATGATCCCAGAGAAATCCTCTTCAGCTACTATTATAATGTACAAATGCTTACTGTTTTTCATATTTTCTGTCCCAAATGAGTTTCCCATGGTCACTTTGGGTTTCTGTGGTCAAGGCTTCAATCAAGGATGATTAGAAATACTTGCCAATGAGTACTGAGAGTATAATAGCTAAGTTTTTAATTTTTTCTAGATTACTTAAAACTCAAGAACATCTATCATAAATGTTTGGTTTGTGTCTTAGTCTGTTTTCTGTTGAAAGTACAAAGTGGAAATTTTATAAATCACAAATGTTTATTTGATTCGCAGTTCTGGAGTCTACACAGTCTAAGAGCACAGGGCTGGCATCTGGCGAGGACCTCCTTGGTGTATCTTAAAAGATCAGGAGCATCATCTAGACAGACAGAGAAAGCCTGTCAGGAAAAGGTCCCTTTTATTACAAAGCCACTCCTCCCATAAATCATTAACTCACTAGCCCACTGCATTAGTCACTTTCCCATTGCTGGGATAAAATACTTAATATTCACAATTTAAGAGAGGAGAGAATATTATGGCTTACATTTTCAAAGGGCTCAGTACATGGTAAGCTGGCAGCATGGCCAAGACAGCATGATAGAAGGGTATGGTGGAAGGAAGCTGCTCAATCAGTGGCTGACTGGAAACAGAGAGCGAAGACAGGAGTAAGGAGAAGGAGACAGGAGTACACTACCCATACTGTTTGCGGTCATGTAGTGTAGGTCATGCTGCGGTGACATACCTCTTCCAACCGGACCCAGCCTCCTAAGAGCACATTCAGTCATGAACAGAATCAGTAGGTTAATCCACTGATGAGCGTAGTGTCCCTGTGATCCAATGTGGATAATGCGGGCCACCAAGATTCAAAGCCCACATCTCTGAATATAGGAGACTTTGGGGGAATGTTTAATAAATAGATTAACCAATTCATGAGGGAAACCATTAGCACGTCCATTTGAGGATTGTATTTTCAACACATGAATCTGGGGGACACATTTAAATCATAGTAAGTGGTAATAAAATCTTTTATAGCACAGCACAATTCAAGAAGGTGGTGTCTACATAAGATACTGATTTAGTTTGGGTTGAAATTATTTTAGAATTTCTCCTCATATAAGTGAAGTACACATCGGAATGTAGAATCAGAAAGTATTTGACAAATTGTTTAACTGAGGTCTTAACAGATTAAAAAAAAATACAGAGAGCCCAAGAGGAGAAAGACCAGCCACAGATCTCTGGCAACTAGGACTAGAGCCACTCATTTTGCCTGCAGGACAATGGCTCATGTTCCCCCCAAAGCCCTGCCACAAACAATGTGTTTATGTAAAGCTACTTTAATTCCTAGAAATGACAGTTTGTTGAATAATTTAAGTAATCATGGTGCAAATCCATGATAGTTTTCAAATCTTTTATAAGCTAAAGTTCTCGTATCAGTTCTTCGCCTACATCCAATTTCAGAGCCTTGCTTTTTTCTTTAAAGACTGAGTAAGAAATTTAAAGTTTATGTATAGTCGTTAATTTCACTCTTCTATGCATGAGTTACTAAGCCTACTTTTTCTTGGACTTTTTTACTACAGCATATTTGAGAAATGGCTATCTTCTCCTTTTGTTTTGGTGCAAGTATTTATTGACATTATAACCTCATTATAGCCTTATCTGTAAAAATTGCTTTCTGGATTTCTCAGTTTAATATTACTTCAGTTTTCCTAAGTGATAACACAGATAAGGACATGAGTTCTGGGGGGGAAATCTTCCCAAGTTTCTCTCATGTAAAGCCCTAGCTCTGAGATTTGAATGAATGATTGGATGGCATTTCTCTCTAAACTTCAGTGGAGTAACTCCCTGCCTTATAAAGCTCTGGTGAGGTCAATGAGAAATTCCCATGGAGTGATGAGCACATTGTTTGGAATTTTGTAATAATTTAATGCAGTAGAATAATTATTAAAAGTATTAACATTGATGTCTTGGACTTCTTCCCAAAATTATTACTAGGATTTCAGTTTTTAAAAATATTTAAGCACATGTGAAAGAACAACGTTCGTTACTATTGGAAGAAAGTAGTGAAGCCCAGAGAGGCTGAAGAGAAGGTGCAGGGAAGCTGCAGAGGTTAGATTCACAGGCCATTAAAGAAAGCAGCTATGCAAAGGAGCCTATGGAAGTGGGCAACGCTCAGGAAACCTCCAGGAAAGAGCTCGGGCTTCAGTCTGATTAGCTCGGGTTTTGTCTGAGCATCAGGCTATGGCATCATTAGTTCAAACTCTATTGAGTAGCAGTGGGACTCAGACAAGCTGTAGTTTTCAGTAATTACTGGTCCTAGTTTCTGGTGGAGAAATTTTAGAAATAGAGGAAAGTTATACATTAGGTTAAAATAATAATTTGTGATTTTTTTGTTTGTTTGTTTGATTCTTTGCTTGTTTCTCATCAAAGAGCGACACTGGGCAGAGAGGAGTTTGAAAGTTACAGAATGTATAACAAAACAGAATTTCATTATTTTATTGTGAGATCTTGTGTATCCAAGATCCACCAAACAATACCAGGCCAAGTGATGCCATTTCAGTATGTGGAAATGTTTCCTTATAGATTTCAGCACTGTCTGAAACTAGCCATGCTGTAGCTCATGCAAAGTTCCTTTTCCCTTTATCACAGTCCCGACATGTTGGCTAAAGTCTGTGGTTTTATTACAGAATTGTCTCCTGTGTTTACAGGTACAATGAAGGCTGACATTTTCTGACAAGTTCTGTTTTTCCCAATTTACAGCACCCCTGATATTAGGAAGACATGGCAGAGCCTACGTTTGGTTGAGGACGTAAAATGATTTGTCACCACTGTCATTATGGCATGTGACTTAGCGATGTGTGGTTATCAAGCTTCATCAGTTATGAATACTCAACATTCTCCATGCTGAATGATTAATGTTATGTATCAGCTGCCCTGGGCTAAGGGATTCCCAGATAAGTAACAGTTCCATGTGCTCATGAGAATCTTTCCAGAAGAAATTAGTCTCTGAATAGTCACACACCATCTTTGCCAATATGGGTGGACACTATCTAATCTATTAAAGACTCAAACACACACACACACAAAAGTGGGGGGAAGGATGAATTCTCTTTATTTTATTGAGCCAGGATAACTGTTTTCTTGTCCTAGGATACCGCTCCTGGCTTATGGAAAAGAAAAAGGCAAGCTTACATCTATGAAGTGCACGCTTTGCAGATATTATTTTATCACTCCCTCATCACCCACAAAAAAACTCAAACCAAAAACAAAAAGAAAAAAATCAACAACACTGTAATACCATTGTGCTATTAACAAAATTTAGGTGAAAAATATTGAGTTAATTTTTTCAAAGAATTTGGAAAATTTTAGCAAGGCCTTGAGCCTAGGTTTGGTCTCAGATAGGATTAATTTCTAAACCTATTATATCTGAACTCCATCCTTCCAAACTAGTCAACAAGATTAAAAGAAGATAGATATATTAATATTGATGCATATTTCATTCATTTTAATTCCTCTGCAGAGGTAGGATTTCAATTTCACCTTCCAAAGACTGAATAAAATTCATTTTAAGAATGTGGTATTTCATAAGTCAATTTGATTAATATGTAATAAAGTTCATAATTCATATATATATATATATATATACACTGAAAGCCTGAAGAATGATTTTCTTCTGTGCTTTGGAGAAAAGCACAGAGGAATTTGATTACCTAAGTAAAAGTAAGAGAGTAAATATGAGAAACCTAATTAGATTCAAGATTAAAATGAAAAATCAAGTATGACCTTTGATTAAATGTTTGGACTTTAGTTATCAAGTATAATAATCATTTATGAAACTATGTATTCTAAGGTCATGATAACCTCTTAAAATAAGTCTTGATCACTTATAAATCATTATTTAAGTATAAAGTAATATTTAACACAAATTTTGTTATTTATACACTTTAGGAAGTCTATTCCACTGGTACTGACTTTCTTTAAGAAAAATGTCCATTATTGAGTGATGGATTGGAAAATATCTCTGAAATACAGACATCAGCACAAAATTGGCAACCTAATATTGAAATTGGAAGAAAGCATCACAGAAACCTGATCCTTAAAGATTGCTAGGATCCATGAAATCTTATTCTTACTTGGATAGTTTCATTTAGCTTCAGAGATAGAAATGATCTAAGAACGTAAGTTTCAATATTTTTTCTTACAAAAGCATTATCTGAGGTATTTTTTTAACACAGTTCTCTCTCGTTTCTTTTCCCTGTCTCTCCTTGTCAAGCGTTGAAACAGACTGATTAAAGAACTCGACATAAAATGTGAATTTCTGTGCCTTATTCTACAGATTAACTACATTTGCTGGTCCTAACTGAAGGAAATATTTAAGATGACCAACACTTTCATGCTTAATTTAATATTCATGAGCATCATGAATATTAAATTACCCACATCTACCGAAAAACTTCTCAGGCAACATTGGCCTTTAGACCCAAGGGCTTCCTTCACCACAAACTAGCTCTATATTGAAATTTAAATTATTTGAAAAAAGATTTAAACTGTTTTACTGCTATTAAATCATGACAACTCTTCTAGATACTTAGGCACAGTTTCAGTTTTTGATTAGATCTTTTCTCTGTGTATTTTTAACTTCATTGGCTGCTTTGATTATGAGATTAATGTACAATGTTATATGTATCATTATTTCCTGTACTAGCTATTGCTGAGCGGTATTACATATTATAAACATTGCACATATAGACGGTCAGTCTCCCGCTGATGAATATTTTAGTCGTTTCCAGTTTGGATTTATTCTATGGAAGCTATCAATTATTTAGCAAAATAATTTTTTGGGAAAATGAGCTTTCTATTTCTCCCTATTCCGGTGTGGTAGTGCACACCGGAAATAGAAAGCTTTTCCAAACTTTTATACTGTTTTTCTCTCTTGCCACTAATGTAAGGAGATTTTGCTTGGTGTTTTTTAAATTTAACTGATGTTTTTGACAAGGTTTTGCTATAACATGGGCAGAAGTGGAAATGAAAAAGACACAGAAAGATAAATATCACACTAGCTCACAGTCATGCGGAATCTAAAATGCCTGGTGGCGTGAAAGCAGTTTGTAAGGATGCTCAGCTGAGACCAGGCTGGGTGGGGGAAGAAGGCAGTCAAGAGTGTTTCGCCCGTGTTTATAGTTTACATAATTATTGTTGCAGAGAAGTTCCAAGGCCTCCTATTTTGTTTGTCTAGCGTTTGCTTTTCCTTTTTTTTTTTCTTTCTTCCTTTTTTTCTTTTCATTAATTTTTAAAACTTTAGCTGAAACTGGGAATTGACCCCAGGGTCTTCCTACGACGCGATACCCCCAGCCCTGTTTAAGTTTTAGAGACAGGGTCTCACTAACTTGCTAAATTTCCCAAGCTAGATGGGAACTGGCGACCTCCTGGCTCCGCCTTCCGGAACGCTGGGATTGTAGACGTGCACAGCCAGCGTGAAAGCTGCCAAGGGTCCTGGAAGGAGAGGACCAGGGGCAAAGTGTGGAAGGTGCAGTTCACCCAGCCAGCGTGGATTAACATTCACTGTGGATTTTCTGCTGCCGGCGAATGATCTTTGAAAAGCAACAAAGACCTTCCTCTGGAACCGGCCTCTAGTTCTCCCTCTCGCGGTTCCCTCTTAGAATGTTGACTCACAGCTCAGCACTGCATCCCATGCTGGGCGTCTTCTTGCCTCCTCTGACCGGCCTCTCTGCAGCCTCTTGACAGCTAAGAAACTCTGGAAGCCCCCTCTCCTGCAGGTTCTATGAGATCTCATGATCATTTCCGCTCCCCTGGCCTGTGCAGGCCACTTTGTCATTTCCTCCAAAGCAGGAGAGGACTTAACAAACAGAACCCACACTGAGTGACCTTATGTCAAGGGCTGAGCAGACCCTGCACAGGAGGGCCAACCGCAGCTGGCAGGCTGGACAGTGGGGCTTTCTTAGAGTTCCCCGCCCAGCACACAGCGAGTCCAAACGGGATCCAGTGACTTACTACAGTGAGGACAGCGCTGTGTCACTTTCTACCTTTCACCCAAGCAAGAAGGGGCACAGGAGGGCTGCTCCGTCAGCTCCTCACTGTACCCAAGCGCTTCACAAGGGCTGGATGGTAAATGTGTGCATTTACACAGCAGCAGTCATAGTAAAAGGGCGTTGCCGTGAATCCACCTCAAGCTGCTCCCCCCAGTTCCAACACGTGTTTCCCACCGTTCTTCCCTCTCTCTTCTCTTTCAGTTTTTATTTTTTTATTAGTACCCATTTCCAGTACTTAATGACTGCATTTCTCGTGGGGGTTGATATATGTCCATAACACATCTTAATTATTTTTATATCCCTCCCCCTCCTCTCCGTTCCCCCTCCCTCTGTCACTCGGCTGTCTTCCCATTTGCAAGAGATTTCACTCCCTGTTTCCTGTTATCTTTTACTTTGCTTTATATTTGTATTTTGGATTCATCCTAGAAAAGAAACCGTGCAATGTTTAAGCTTATGTCTGATTTATTTCACTTTCACTATGGTCTCAAGGTGCATCCATTTTCCTACAAATGATTCCAGTTTATTCTTTATGGCAGAGCAGTAAATATATTGCTTTTTCCATTCATCTGTTGATGGACATGTTGGCCACTTTCAGTATTTAGCTATTAGGATTTGTGCTTCTATAAACATTAGTATGCGGGCATCACTGTAATACGATGTCTTTAACTCTTTTGATAAGATATCCACAGTGGGAATAGCTGGGTCAAATGGAATTCCCAGAGTTAGTTTTTTTTAAAGAATCTCAGTATAGATACTTCTCTGAAAAATAAGTGGAAAGATCAGCAAATATGTGAAAAATAGCATTTCTGGCTAAAAAAAAAAGAGAGAAAATGCAGATTAAAAGAACACTGAGACTTCATCTTGCTTTAGAGAAAATAGCTGTCATCAGCAAATCATTAGTTGTGTGTGTGGGGGGCATACACTAGTGTATTCATGTGGAAATCAGTGTGGAGATTCTTCTTGCAACTGGCTGAAGCAGTGCTAACCGTCCTCTTCTTGCCTTCAGAAAGCCATTAAAAACACAGTGAACGTTGCTGTGGAGCTCCATCCAATGGAAAGGAAGCTCATAAAGGCATACTATGGTGTCCTCATCCACTTTACTTAACAGATCTGGCACCATGTGACTTCTGGCTCTTCCCTAAAGTCACAATGACCAGGAAAGGGAGATGTTTTGAATTGATTCAGGACATTGAGAGGAGCCAGGCAGCACAACTGAAGATTCTCAGGAAAGAGGACTCCAGAGCTGCTGCAGGAAGTCGCAAGCAGGATGGGATGAGTGTGTTGTAGAAATGGGGGGGATTCTGAGTATGATTCATGGCAATGTGTCTTTTGTTGTAATAGCTTTTCATGTAAATGTTCACTGCATTTTGTGAGCGCAACCTTGTATGTCCTTCAGCTGTTCTTACACTGTGTGTATGTGTTTGTAGTGTAGAGAAGTGATGGTGACACTCTAGAGTCTGAGTCCCCAAACCCACTTACTTATTGCAAAGCACCAACATGACAATTAAACCTGAATTCTGAGATTTTAGTTTAGAATAAACAACTCCAGCATTAACATCTTCTGTCTTAAAAGAAAACACAGTAACAGCTTTCAATGATCCAGACAGTTTTTGATTGAAAGATAAAGGTTTGCATTTGGCATGCTTTTGCACAATTAATGTGGTCTCTGCTGCTGCATCCATGCTGATAATTTGTCAAACCTTGGCTCATACTTTGTGAGTTTTGCCAGAAACATAAGCAGAACCAGGTCCTCTGTTAGCGAGGCCTGTTGCCTGCGCCTCCTTCCCGAGCATGTGCGTGGCTCCTGTGTGTTCTGCTATCCCATGCTGAGCTGCTGGGCCATGGCAGAACGACTTGGCTTGTGCGCTGAGAGACAGGGCTCTGCATACCTGGCGCACGGACATTCATCACCACTGGTGTAGACAGTTTCATGCTTTACCCTTAATGGTAAAGCAGATAACTCCTTCAAAATGAGAGTTTTTCTTCTAGACTCCCATGAGTTCAGGAAATGTATTCCTAAGATAAAATCCATCCTGGAATCTAATGCTTCCGGGAGGTTCTGGAAATGAGGATGCCAGTTAAATATAATTACTGTGCCATCTCAGAGAACACTGTTGAAAATGATGCATTGAAGAGCGAAGTGCTCCATAGGCAGAGGCACACATCTGTAACCTCAGTACTTGGGAGGCTGAGGCAGGAGGATTGCCAGAAGTTCAAAGGCAGTCTGGGCTACACAGTGAGCTCAAGGCCAAGCAGAGCTACATAGCAAGACCTCACCCCTCAAAAAAAGAATCTAGGGTAGCACCCATAGGATCTTGTTTCATTTTTATATAATGTGTACTGACTTTTATTTAAGAAGTTTAGAATAGATGATTAATATTACCATCTCATATGTAATCATCTAGATTTTACTAATACAGTTGATTCTGATTGATCTTATTGCTCTAATTCCTTTGAAGTATTTTATTACCTTGGCATATATGATTCCAACCATCTTATCCCAGAGATATTTCAGAGCTTTTTTGTAATCTAAAAATGAATGTATTACGATTGATTGTATTACTATTCTGTTTCATTAATATTCTGCTAGAAAAGAAATAAAATGTTCCAAGCCAAAAATAGAAGCGTACGTCTCTTAAACAATAGCTTTCCAAGTTATTGGTAAAAATGACAAAAACTGTAAAAATCTTGTTTTAGTATGCTATGTCTCAGTATTGGCAGAAGAGCTTTTACAGTCAGATATTATTTTTAATCTAAAACAAAATATCTGTTAAAGATCTATGTGATAATATAAGAATCTCAAATTTTAGTCTTTAATAGCTTAATAAGGTTTTTAAGAAAAAAATAATTGCTTTTACCTAGAAGTTGCTTCACAGTCTAAAATTTTCTTCTACATATGTAGATGAGACACTATTAGAAATTGTAGTTTTCTATTGAGGGGTAAACAGTCTATAACAGATAAGTTCACTTGAACAATACTTGACATGTTTATATATTCAATAATGTTGTAAATTAACCCCAAACTTTATCAAAGTACTTCACAACTAACTTTTTTACAATTTTTTTGTTTATTTTGGGGGAAATGTTAGTTGTTTCACTTGCAGGATTTCTGACATAGGTATTTCCATGGGTTCATCTTTAGCAAATTCTTTTTGTGAGATGCATGCATTCATAGCAGTAAAATAAAGCCCAGTAAAAGCAAGCAAATTAGAAAGCAAAATGTTATCTACTTGAAATAAGGAAGGTGGCCAGTGTCATGCCACAGATTTTGAAGAGTAATTCTAAGACACAGTTTAGTTTGGGCAAGAGAAAGGGTACATAAAATGAATACATCATGGTATGCAGATCCTAATTATGAACATGAAATTGGAAGATTTGCATGTGGAGGTAGAATATAAGCCACATGTCAGTTCACATGGGCCAGGGATATAGCCCAGTGGCACAGTGCAAGGTCCTAAGTTTGATTCCTGGTACCAGAAAAAAAATTCATTTAGGCAAAATTGATCTTACTAGATAGAATGAGGGTAAATATTTACCCAAAACAAACCTGGAATTAAGATCATACCCATAGGTAAAAAAGAGTTGTGGATACAAAATAGGATTCTGGCCCACAAGACTAATCTTTGCACTATCTAATCAAAGGTTTCTACAATAAAAACAGGTGAGTTTACATTTAAAGAGGAAATTTTTGTCACTCAATGTAGTCTATTCTTGACAGGTTCAGTGTAAATACACATCTAGATTGCAAAAGAAAGCATCGGGGTACACAGTTTTGGGTATGGATTGCCAGGATTACCTTTGTCTTATGTTGTCAAAGGGTTAAAAATAGTAGGAAAGTTCAAATTTAACTCAAAGTCAAAGAATAGCATTGTAAATAATTCAGGTAAAGAATGGAGAGAATTGCAGAGATCCCACCACTAACATACTACTTTATTAACCAGAAAACTAAAAAGCAGACAAAGCCATCTATACCCACAATAGATCCACACACAGTACAAACATTGAGAACAGATCACATCTGTGGCACATACACGTATGCACTCAGAAAGTACAAGCAACACTGTAAAGTGTGCATATTTTTTGTTTTTTGATTGTGCAAAAGTAAAACATTGAGAATATTGAGAAAATCACTTAAGTAAAAAGTATGTCTTAAGGAGCACGAAAATGCTTTAACATTTTCCCTTAGGGAAGTTTTTGAAAGACATGGACAGATGTTTGTTTTTCCTTTGTAAGAGAGGATCTTTTTTGTGGATGTCTTGTACCTTGTGAAACTACTTTGAAGATAATGATAGTACTGTATCAAATCTTTCTATTCTCTTATTTTCTAATGAAATTTTGATTTTTACTGGTCAAATAAAAAAATAGACACAATTAAATATTTGATTAAAAGTAAGTGAAAAACTAGGACCAAAACAAAGTAAAAATCAAGTAAAAATTGGCGGTACTGATGAATTCACTTTGACTATCCTAGGCACAATGACACTATCAAAAATGTAAAGAGGTGTAACTCATAAAGGCCATGTGAGTATGAAAGGCAGCATACAAAATGATTGAGGTGGTTAGGAGAAAAATGAGAGCAAAGGAAATACCCACAGGGGAATAACTTGTATGCATGTGTGAAAATGTATCAAATGAAGTGCTAAGAATGATATCTAACATGAAGGAAATGTTATTCTGCAGATAGGAAATAATATATTCTGTGAAAATAAAGCTAACAACTCCAAATTCTATCAGGAGTAGTTGATTAAACTGCACAGTAATAAGGGCCGTTTTTTTCAACTTAGGAAGTTTAGAGGATTTTTTTTAAATAAAGAAAAATAAATTGCCACTGAAATAATTTCGATTTAAAAAGCCATGCAAAATAAAAGAAATATTTAGCACATGTTGAGGAGAATAAGGCATGTTACTTTCAAATTTTGTGTTATATCCTAAATTTTTTTTTACTAAAGAAAGGTAATAGAAAGACACTTTCAAGTGCATGAATAATTGTATTTGCAGTTTAACTGAAAAAAAAAATATTCTAAACCCTAATCCTGTTAAGCAATCTATGACTGAAAGCTAAGAATATGTGCTTGTGGCAATAAAGCTTTAAAAGGCTTGTAAGAATTAAATTCACATAATTACAGAATTAAACTTATTTCAATAGGGTAATTATCATCATAGAGAAGAATGCCTGTGATACTTGCAGAAAAAATAATTTACATAACATATGAGTGAAGATTGGAATAAAATGATTAGAACCTACTTTCCCCTCACTTTCCCAGAGTGTGGTAAGACTTTGAAAAAAAATTATAGAAAGTGTATGAGATTTTTTGCCAGTGTCTATTGCCCTAGTTCTGTTAAATATTTTCAGGACTGTAAATTGTGAATCACTTTGGTAGACAAGCTTTGGAGATGATGTCGCACCAATCAAATTTTAAATAACATTCTTTTTCATAGATGGATAATTCAGTAGTTCACTGAATACTAAGAAAGAATATTGTATTACGCAAGCATTCAAGATAAATAATTACCAAGAAATTTCTCTTGAATAAGCAGCCATGAGAATAGGATATGGGCTACACAACGGATGGGATTGTTAATGTCTAACCAGCAAGAATGTCGTTTTCTTCATGTAGAATTCAGGATTGAAACATCCTGAGCCACAAGCTTCACAATTCAGCAAAACTGTGGTTACTTTGAGAAGAGAAACATGATTGCTGTCCCGCTCCCTTTCTTGTCCCTGGGATGGAAAACCAAACAGCCACAACTTAACAGAGTTTATTTTGGTTGGTATTTTAGTCCTTGGTCAGCTGACTGCAAGGCGGGCAGAGTCTGGTGAAAGGGTCTGGCGGAGGAGAGCTGCTCCAGTCATGGTGGCCAGGAAACAGAGAGCGGGCAGGACCCAGACGGGGAGGTGAACTCTCCCAGGCCACACGCCAGCCAGCTGCCCCCTCTGACCATGGCACATCCAGCTGTAGATCTTCATATAGGTTAATCACTGATGAGCAGAGCATTTCCATGATCCAGGTACCTTGAGCCTATGTGAAGAATTTGAGGAGACATTTAAAATCCAATCTATATACCTGTGGTCAAAATGAAACTTTCCCTTCCCTAACAATAGCTCTTACTTAACCTCATTAGCAATGAGCGAACAATAATGGATAAAAATTTCTCAAATCTGCCTCAATTTCAAATATCTTGGCTTTCTTAGAATGAGCCTGATTTCTTACAATAATCTTTTGTTGGCCATTATTTTTCATAATTAGACCATTTTTTGATTTTATGGAATGGCATATTTTCAAGGAGAAGTATGAATATAAATGTAGCTTGCAATTTTAACTATTCTTTCTTTGATAACTGATTCAACTGAAGAAGAGGTAGTTAACATTACATTAAATCAAGACATATGAGATGTAATCAAAACATAAGGTAGATTTTTAAATTTTAAATATTTATTACTATAAAATACATGTTTTATTAGAATAAATCCATCAGCATCCATCAGAATACTTCCCTTTGCTTCAAAACACATGTATCCCATAGTTTTTGCCCCTTCCCGGTGAGTTTTAGAAGTTCTCATGAGAAAATTAGGATGAATGGTCTGCCGAGTGCCATGCGATGGAAAAGCAGGCTCCTAAAAACACAAGAAGTTCTTGTCCACGTTGTTCACCATATCTGGCACCGTGCAATTTACTGCTCTTCTCCAAGTCACCATGACAAGGAAAGGGAAATGTTTTGAATCCATTCAGGACATTGAGGCAGCTGGGACAGTGCAGATGAACACCCTCAGGAAAGAGGACTCCAGAGCTGCTGCAGGAAGCGGCCAGGACGATGGGATGAGTGTGCTCAAAGCCAGGGGAAGGATGCTGAGGGAACCTCATAGCAATGAGCCTTTTATTGTAGTAATTAAACATTTTTAAATAGTCACTACATTTTAAAATCATGTCTCATTGATAGGGAGTTAAAAGTGACTAAGGTATAGTCCTGGCTCATTAGCCATGGGCAGAAGGATGTCCACTTTGGGTGCTGCTGTAACTCCCCAGAGTTATCTGACTTACTACAGAGTCATGCATTCTAGAATGTATAATAAATTGCTTTAGAGGTTAGATTTCTAACTACCTAAATCCACTGCATTATAACTACATGTTATCACTGATGACTAACTGCTAATTAAATGCTAGATACTGTAGTGAAAATATTTTTTGACCTTTGCAATAAAACACAGGCCATTGTGACACAAACAGTAAATAGCTCCAGCTGAACCAAGAATTAATCTATAAGCAGACTTGCATAAAGCCTTTTCAGAAATGAGCACATTTCACAGTTTTATTCGCTGTCGGGATCTTCACATCTTTCATATACTGCAAGAAGAGAAGACTGAAAGTTCTGCTGAGAAGGGGCTGACATGACACAGCCATTTAAAAGCACCATGCAATGTTTCAAATGAGAATGAGAAGCGCTACTGTTTTACAAACAATGAATTTTTATTTTGTGCATGACAGATCTTGCATGATTGCAAAAATCATGAAAGTGTTTATACTATTAACCAAACTCCCAGTTTCAATGCGAGATCACACATAACATCTTAGACATAATACACACTTGAATATTTGAGTCTTATAAGGAAATTTCATATTCTTTATGTTTTATGCCATAGGCAGCATAAAAAGTTTACTCAGTTTTGTTCTAGATAAATCACTGAATGTGTGACCTTAATGAATGTACTTCATAATAATCTCCCTGAAATTCACTGAGCATTGTGTATTTTTAGCCTAGTTCTTCTTATTTGCTTCAATTCTATATGATGCCTATTTCCTCTAATTGTTCATGATTCTCTGCCATTAGTAAAATGCTTTCTTTTATTCTTTTCATTTTTCCTTCTAGCATTTCTTTCACCTAAAAGAGAACCTTCAACAAACCAAGTAATGTCAAAAACCACTGGGTGAAACAAGCAACCTGCTAACCTGGGCAATGAATTTGTGGGTGAGCAGAGATCTTGGTTGATGAACTTCACTGGTAAAACATTTGTTTAGGGAGTGAAGAGAGACAGATCGTTCTACAGTTACAGTGTATTTGGAAAGTTCATACTTGAGTCAGGTTATATGCAAAAAGTTGCAAGAGAAATAACAAGAATTTAAAACCCATTTTCTGTTGGTGTAGAAAACATGCTACAGTACATTTTTGGAGGGACATTATGCATTTTTAAAATCAAAGTATAAATAAACTAGAGCCAATGAATCTCTAATAATTCCACACACTGTGCTAGACGTAATCAATGATTCCATGGATAACAAAAGCTATCCCGGGAATGAATTCACTTAATTGTTTCTTATTTGAACCAGACATTAAAAAGTATAGTAATGATCTATGTATTTTATTCACTTACACGATGGGACATTTTAATACAAATTATGTTGTCTTCACGAGATTCCTGTGGAATTATTTTTACACAGGAATGTCCCAATTTTTAAAATGATAATTGGACACTCATGACCATTAAATCGTGCTACCTCTAAAAACAAAATAATATTTTTAAAATGTTGGTATAATTGATGTTTCTTGGCAGCATCCAATTTCTCCGTTTATTGCCTAGCTACTTGTAATGGTTTATAACAGAATATTTCCTAAAGCCTCATGCATTCCGAGGAATGCATTGGGGGAGGTGATTGGATCATGGGGATGTAATACTCACACTGGATTAGTCCACTGATGAGTTTACAGCTGTTGAAAGGCGGAGCCTGATTGGAGGAGGTGAGTCACTGGGGGCGTGGCCAGGCGGGGTCTCTCTCTCTCCCGCCTCCTCCTCTTTTGATCTCTCTCTGCTCCCTGCCCACCAGGCCTTGGGCTGTTTCTGTTTCTCCAGTCCCTCTGCCATGCTGCCCTGCCTTAGGGTCAGCCGACTGAAATCTCTACAAACTGTGAGCCCCAATAAATATCTCCTCCTTTAAGTTGTGAGTGTCAGGTATTTTGCCTCAGTGCTAAGAAAGTAATGTGTTGGGTGTGTTAGTCACATTTATCCTTCATGCCTGGGAGAACATTGCGGATCGCAAACAGGCGGCAGAGTTGGTAGCTGGTGTCCTCCGGCTGGATTTGACGGCTGCTCTCTGGAGTCGCCAGGAGAGGGCGCAACGACCTCTGAAACCCGTTTTCTCTCAGTGGTTTTTGCTTTCAAATTAACTTGAAGTGGGAGAGATGAAAAAAAAAAAAGAGACAGAGATTATTTTTAAGCAGTTAAATTCAAAGTATTTTTAATTCTGGCAGATGATCATAAATTTAAAATACTTATACTCAGTAAGCTAGACAAATATAAATCCTGAACAAACAAGAGTATTTAAAAAAATTATCATGGGTGTATTTATTGATATAAATGCTAAGTGCTTTTACTTCCAGAGTGTGTTTTCTTAGGACAACCGTGCAACCTAGGATAAGCATAACTGGAAAAATCTCCTCCTTTCTTCTGTACCATATAACCTTGGGGGTCCAGCTCAATTTCTTTTTGGAATCCTTCCCTTAATGATATCAGTGCTCAGAATTAATTCTCCCCCCTCACGAGCTTTGACAATTCCATTACACATCTGTTCACTGCATCCATATGTTGAGTGATTTTAGGGTGTCAGACACCGTGCTGAATTGAGAGTGAAGAGAAGTGAGACAAT
This sequence comes from Hydrochoerus hydrochaeris, assembly GCA_004027455.1. Taxonomy (NCBI): domain Eukaryota; kingdom Metazoa; phylum Chordata; class Mammalia; order Rodentia; family Hydrochaeridae; genus Hydrochoerus; species Hydrochoerus hydrochaeris. The sequence continues at coordinate 3,384 of PVLA01008424.1, read as the reverse complement.
CCTCATATTGAAGCAACTCCAGGACTAAGGAAAATGAAAAAAAAAAATCTAACCAAAGGGAGGGGGTGTGCTGATTTACAATTTTACTTTGCAGATGAGATAATTGAGCTATGAGCTTAAGTAATTTCTCAAAAAGATCACAGAGGTCAGTTGGCCTCCAAATATGTGTGATTTTTTTCTTCCAGCATACCAGCAATACCATAGATTTTTAATTTCTTCAAAGGCCAATGAGAATCACAGCAAATCCTCCAGTCGTATGTGTGGATGTAATTGGAGCTTACTGGTAACTCCTGGGTGTACATAATAATTTGACAGCGTTATCTCTACATGAAGAACTTTTGGGAAATCTTGCTTGTAAGAAATGATAAAATTCTCTTGTACTCTTGATATAAGATGTAACTATATATAGAACTGAGAAGAGAAATGTTAAATTTGCCAGTGTACTCATGTAAAACATAAGCATTAATTAAAACTCAGAGTATCTTCGTGTGTGATGAACCGTGCTCTGAGTGTAGACTTGAGACCCAATTAAATCAGTGTGGTGATCAGCTAGTAGGAGAACATTCCAGAGTGTGTTGTGGTAGAATTGTCTTAAAGGTGTTATAGCAGGGAGACAGATCTTTTACAAATGGGAGGGGTGTGAAGAGATGGAAGGAGCAGAAAGGGAAGAGAAGAGGATTTAATAGAATGAGCATGTGTCACAAATATGGACCACTTTTCTGTGATGGATGTGGTCATCCTGTGCAGCAAACATGTAGCAAAAACTCTTTTTTTGTAAAAAATGTAAGAGCATTGAAAGAAACTCTTATGGAAGTGAGGAGGAGTCATACAGTCCCGAGAACACCTTTGTAAGAGACAACCACGTTGACAAGAATTTTAAATGATCAGTGATACATTTGGACAATTCACAGCAGCTGGTGGTTACTGACTGCAAAGTACTTGGAAACAGAGATTCTTTATTTAAAATTCATTTTTATCTCAATTTTATTAGATAACATGTAAATGATAAAAGGCTCAACTTTATTTGTCTTGAGAAAGTATAAGTGCAAAACATAAATATATACATATAAAGCATATGGAATATAGCTGTAATCAAGTTTTTCATATATATTTATATTGTATTTTAGTAAGGGAATAACTTTATATGGAATTAAAAATAAAGTGTCTGAAGGAGCTAAACATGTTCACTGGAAGGACAGCCTCTTTTATAAATGGTGCTGGAAAAATTGGCTCTCCACATGCCAAAGACTGAAACTAGACCCAGGCCTATCACCATGCACATAACTAAAGTCTAAATGGATCAAAGACCTAAATATTAAAACAGAAACACTAAATCTACAGAAAGACAAGGTAGGTGGAAGTCTTGGAGACATAGGGGTAGGCAGAAAATTCATGAACAAAATGCAAACTGCACTGGAAACACTTCAAAGAATCAACAACTGGGATCTCATATTATTGAAAAGTTTTTGTACTTCAAAAGAAATCACCAACAGTGTGAAAAGAAAACCCACAGAATGGGAAAGAATTATAGCCAGCAACCCCTCAGACAAAGGACTTGTGTCCAGAATATATAAAGGATTGAAAAACATCAAGCCTCCCAAATTCAAAGACCCTCTCCAAAAATGGGCATCTGAGATGAGCACACAGTTCTCAGATGAAGATGTACAAATAGCAAATAAATACATGAAGACATGTTCACCATCACTGGTCATTCAGGAAATACAAATTAAAACAGCATTGAGATTTCATCTTACCCCGGATAGAATAGCTGCCATCAAGAAAACAACTGATAACAAATGTTGGTGAGGCTGCAGAGAAAAAGGAACACTGCTCCACTGTTGGTGGGAGTGCAGACTGGTGCAGCCACTATGGAAATCAGTATGGAGATTTCTCAGAAGACTAGGATTGGAAGTTCCATTCAACCCAGCTATTCCTCTCCTGGGTATTTTCCCAGAAAAGCTGAAAAGGTCATGTCACAGTGATATCTGTGCACCCATGTTCATAGCAGCACAGATTGTAATAGCTAAATCTTGGAAACAACCAACATGCCCATCAACGGCAGAGTGGATGAAAAGATGTAGTATTTCTATACAATGGAATATTACTCAGCTATAAAAAAGGATGATCTTGAGGCCTTCATAGGTAAGTGGAGATAACTTGAGACTATTCTCATAAATGAAACAAATAAGAATCATATTTTTAAATATCACATTGTGTCTCTAGTATAAAAAGAAATAAGAACTGTAGGAGTAATAAGACCCAAAATGTGTAATTGCTATTATAAAAAAGAAAGTGCTCTGGAGGACATAACTGCATGTATGTTTAAGTGTGTAGGATTGATAACCATATTACTAAGTTTTTGTTGGATTGTTGAACAGAACTGTTTGCAGCCTCACTGTTTGAATTCCCACTTTGTATGCTTTAATTTTGTAACTTAAACAACTATTTCTAAGGGGACAATATGTAATTTATCAACTAGTGATTTCTTACTGTTTATTTTTTTGAAATTATGTATTACTTCTACCCTTTTTCTGTTTTACTTTTTTTCTGTTTAAATAAAATAAAAAAATAAAATGTCTGAACACTTGATGATTTAATAAAGTAGAAAGCACAGAGTTTGACACATGCACAAGACAAGAAATTTAACATTCTCAAAAATTATCTGTTAGTATTCAGAGTCATGAGAAAATTAAAATTCATCTTCCAAAGTTATTGATCCTATTAGCTTCAAAAGTTTGAACTGGTAGAGAGAAATGACATGCATGGATGAGAAATAAGCTCCATTCAGGAATCTTTGTGCTAGCCAAAGGATGAACAGAGTCCTGGATGGTACTAGAGTGTTTTATTTTAACATTTTTCTTTTAGTAAACGCTCTGAAAACAGATTTTAAGTAATAATAAAATTTTAGGAGACACATTCACCAAAATATAAATTTGTGATCATGAATATTATAGTGCTATGGAAACCAGACAGAACATAATATTATAAAATAAGAATGAAATTGATAGGTTTTGCTGGAGACAGCTAATAATACATTATGTTGGTACAGTATGTGTGGGAAAAGATTAGGTTGATTTTTTGTGTGTGTGCTGCACATGGTCTTGAAATATGTGGAGCTCTGTTCTGTTGTTCAAACTGGTCGATGCAGGCTAATGTTATTTTTAGTGTCACTTTAGAGATAGCTGGGAGGTAAGAAAAATGAAAGTATATCTATTTCCCTGTAAATTCCCTGAGTGAAATAAATCAGAAAAGGATGTTAAATATCACCTACTTTCTTTTATAGGAGAAAACCAAAGTAGAAATCATGACAAAAGCAAAATAAAGATGGTAGGAGGTGGGAGGAGCTGGGAGGAGCTGGGAGGGGCTGGGAGGAGGTGGGAGGGG
>PVLA01008423.1:59402-89108 GCA_004027455.1 Hydrochoerus hydrochaeris | reverse complement strand
GTGACTAATCAGAGGCATTCCTAGCTGTCTTTGCTTGAATTTAGGTCCTTGTCTCCATGAAAGCTGAGATTGTCTGTGTAGTGATCACCTTACCTTTGGTCTTACTCTGACCCATCTGGTATTTGTGTCTCCTGACACAAATATCTAGTGAGAGCATTCTGTTTTATGCATACCAGTACAACATTCTTCATAGCTCATTGTCCTGTCATTGGATGCCCTGCTGTTTAGGGCATTCATGACTGCCCAGGCTGCCCAGTGGGCCAGACTTAACTTTTGGTACCTTCTCCTTCATATCTTTCAATCGAGACATCCCTCGTTAAGATGTTAGTACAGTGCTGCTTTAGCAAATTAAACTCCCAGAACCATTCTATTTAATCCATTTCCCCTTGGCAAAGACAGGCCTAAGTGCATACGTTGGGAGCATGCATTCATTTACTTTATCTTCTTTTTGTTTTAAAGGGATTAAAAGAGAGCAAAACAGTAAAAACAAAACAGAGCAATAAAAATGATTCAGGATTTCAAAATAAGATGATAGGGAGTTGACAATGGTCGCTGTATTGCATGTTGTGTTGTTTTGTTTTGTTTTTGGAACGGGGATCCAACTTACGACCTTGTGCTTGCCAGGCAGGTGCTTATGACGCTGGGCTAAATCCCCGGCCCTGCATATTGTTATCTTCAAAATAGTTGCTCAGGTTACAAGAAATGGATCAAACAACATAAGCATTCACGTTTTCTTTCCATGAACTAATAGGAATAGTAGTGAAATTATCTTAGCTATCTTATGTGTGTGTATATAGTATATATATGTACATTTTCTCTTCCTATTTGCTTTAAAATATGTGTACAAATAGGAGCAATTATCTAATCACTGGGCTTCATCCTGCTTTTGCAGTTTAATAGTACTAATGGTTATGGTCCATTAGGTAGTACATGCACATTGAATCCTAATTAATCATTGCTTTATGACATCTCATTGAACTGTGCTCCATTAACAAACACTTAGTGTCCCTCTATATTTCTGGTCTATAAGCAATGTAGCTGGTGGTACCCTTGGGCATAGTCATTCCTTACATGCACAAGAAAATCAGCTGGAAAATTTGCTACCTGTAGAATTATTAGAGCAGCCAAGCGGTAGCCTCCATGTCTAATTTGACCACAGTGCAAGAGAGTCGCCTTTACTCCTGTCCCTCCTATAAAAGAGCTTAGACTTTTTAATGTAGTCTGCTAAACCTGAAAGCACATGTGAAAGTCAGATTTTAAAACACTGCCTTTTACTTCAGATATTTTTAAGGTTTGGAAAACTGGTATCCAAGCCATAGCTCACCATCCCAATCATCAGGTCTGCCGGGTACATGCATTCCACGGCCCACCGGCTGAAGCAAACTTCTTTAGTCGGAGACAAACTCTGCAGAAAGCTAGATACAAGCCTGAGCCCCAGCTTACATTATTTTTATAAACCAGGAATTTTGCAGTTGATAGAAAAAAGACGAAAACTCCCCAAAGTTTGCTTGTGATGATTTGAATTGCATTGATTTGACTTGCATATCTTATCAGAAAACTGTCATTCATTCATAAAGGATTTCTCGGGTTGGAAATATTTTCTAATAAAATGAGTGGATGGTTGATAAAAAATAGATTCCTTGGCTCCCCGACATTTTCTGGCAGTTGCCGAGCCTGGTCTGGTCTCGGATGTGTGTACCTCTTATCACGGGCAGCTACAGCAGAGGGCGGGGCTTCCCGGCTGTGCTCCCGCCCCTCTGCCCTTGGCCTATGCTGCTGGGCATAAGCAAAAACGGATAAAACTGTGTCTCCCAGTGGAAACTCAGAATTACTGTGTTAAAGATCTGGGATTGATACCTTAGGACACGCACTTCACTGATATTTTATTAGATTTGCATTAAAATATATACTTCAATGAGAGTTTATTTCATGATGAATTGTTTTATGCATAGACGGACAACTCTCTAAATAGTGATCATCTTTTAAAACTACTGCTGGTCTTCACATGTGTCTCACTGGTCCCTGTTTGCCGTCCGTGATTCTGACGCTCGCCGAGGAGTAAGTGTGCGGGAGCGCCCGCCTCAATCACCTCCCGCCCCCCCGCCTCCGCCCTCCCCCGTCTCTACACCCTCTTCCCGTGTCCACTGTTACTGTCACATGTTTACGTTACCTTTGCAGCACCAGTGTCTGCATTCACTGTCTGTCATTGGCACAGGTATCTGGGGCATCATAGATCTTTTTACGTCTGCTACTTCTCCCCAGCCCTATGCTAGGTCTAGTTATCTCCAAAGAATCATAAGCTGCTTACAGGTCATAGATGATTTAAAAAATTAAATGCAAAATTAAACTTCATTCAAGGACTTGCAAAGTCAGACTTACAGTCTTGACTATTCCTAACTTGTTAGACACTTTCCACATCTACAAACCAGCAATGTTTTCTGAACATTACATTTCTGTAAATGTAATTTCTTTTTAAAAAAGAAAAAAAAAACAGACATTTACTTTTGTGACTGTTTTAGCTTCTTTGCCACTCGTGTTCTTGGCAGTGAAAACTTAGCTCAGGGTTTTTTCCCTCTCTGGATGTTTACATTTTTGTGAAGTTTATTTTTGATTAGCACACGTTTGCGGTAAGTGGCGCTCGCAGGCCTTGTGCAGAGCTGGGGCACAGGCAGCTCCGCGCCTCTCCTCTTCCCCTTCCCTCTCCACCCCTGCACCTCCCTCCACCTCTTGATCCGCTTCTCATACAAGAAAGATCTATGTTCCTCCTTGTACTGTTTGTTTATTTACTGTTCATTTATACTTGCTCTTTGGTTATACTGATACCAGGGGAAGCGTGTGATACTAAGCTGTGAGTCGGGTTCATTTCATTTAGCATTGTACTCTCAAGAGACACCCTTCTTCCCACAAATGACTCAAGTTTCTCCATCTGTGTAGGGGAGCAGTGCTTCATTGTATGTAAACACCACATTTTCTTTACCCTGGTCTGTTGCTGGACAAACACTTGGGCACTATTCCTTAGAAGCAGAGAGTGGAGAGGAGGTTCAAAGTGAAGGAGTTTTTAAAACCAAAAAAGTATAGCTTTTATTCCTAAGGCTTTTAAGAGTTTTGAATTGAATTTCCTTTATCATTCTTTTTTGCAAAAGAATATACTCATTTCTGCTACTTTGAGAAGGCAGAAACAAAAGTAATCTTAAGCAAGGACAGATGCAGAATACTTATTAAGTCACACTAAGCAAAATCAGAGACACCAGCTACACACAGGAAAGAGCTGCAGAAATATTCAGACTTGGTTCTTGATGTGGTTGATGGAACTGATTTCCGTTTCTCAAATAGAAAGCACTTTAAAACTATTTAGCAGTAATAAAAAAGGGAGATGAAAAGGAAGGAAGGAATGAAGAAAGGAAGGAGGGAGGGAAGGAGGAAAGGGAGGATGGAGGAAGGAAGGAAGGAAGGAAGGAAGGAAGGAAGGAAGCAAGGAAGGAAGGAAGGAAGGAAGGATGGAACAGAGAGGAAGACAGCAACGCACGCTGGAAACTGCATTTCCGTGAGCTTGCGGAAGACAGCTCCCCTCACACAGCAGTGACAGAAGCCGAGAGCAACATCGACAACACACTCAGTGGAAAACTGAATCTGGCAGCTTCCTCCCCATGGGGGTCTGGTGAGGGACCAGGTGTCATAAGCATCACTGGAGGCCTGGCTGGGAGGGAAAGTGGGTGAATACAGGAGATGTGTACCCCTAAGCAATATGGAGGATCAAGCAGAAGACAAAAGTCCGTATTTGTCCACATTTTAGTGGAAGGGGCTTGGAGAAAAGAGCCGACCTGAGGCAAAGACCCTCATTTCCTTTTGTTCCAGTTAAACCGAAGGTAAGGGCGGGGTTGTCATCGTAGCATCCAGTGCAGAGTGGGGTGGGTGCTGCACCCCTCTGTGCGCTCCTTAGGGTGTGGGTTGCTCTCGTCATGGGAAAGCGTAGGGCTCATTCCACCCCTTGGAAAATGTGTGATGCAATTATTCCATTATTTGGGTTGCAAGAAGTCTGGTTTCTTGACCCTTTTTTAAATTCTGTCTTTTTGGGTGACTGCGGAGTGTTTTGCACCAGTAATGTTTGCACTAAATGTGTACAGATCTTCCTGGGATGGGGAATCTAAGGTGTCCTGTGAGTAAGTCACAGATGAGAAACTGGGATGAGTTCAGAGCCACAGTAACCAGGAAGGCGGTGAGATGAGGTCTGCAAAAATAAATTCTGTCACTGCTGAGAAGCGGGTTAAGCCTGGGCATGAGGGGCTGTGTGTCCTACTCACAGGGAAGACCCTGTGTGGAGTGATGGGAGCCCCCGAGAACATTGTTCCATGTGGATAATAAGGTAAATCAAACCCCAAAATCAAACTGAGGATGCAACCAGAGGGCAAGACAGGGAGTTAGGTAATGATAGTAAACCAAACCAAAAATTGCTAGTGATGGGAGCCCCCGAGAACATTGTTCCATGTGGATAATAAGGTAAATCAAACCCCAAAATCAAACTGAGGATGCAACCAGAGGGCAAGACAGGGAGTTAGGTAATGATAGTAAACCAAACCAAAAATTGCTAAGTAGAGGTGTAGCGAGCAAAATATCATTAAGAAATTAGTATATTATCCTGGGGTGATCAAGACATGAAAGGATTTAAATTTTTAGATTATTTGGAGCATTGGGTGGATTCTAGCAAGCCAGCTGTAGCCAAATTCCTGACTAGACAGTGATCCTAAACCAAGCTTCTTGGTGCACCGCGTAATCTCTGCACTCCAAGAGACGGAGGTAGGAGGATGACAAACACAAGTTCAAGTCCAACCTGGGTAACTTAGGAGTTTCATGAGATTCAGTTTCAAAATCAAGAATAAAAAAAACTGAGCATGTAGCTAAGTGCAAATGTTCTGGACTCAATCCCTAGTGCCATAAAAAAAGGAAGGAAAAGAAAACAGAGAGAGAGAGAGAGAGGACTCAGATACTAGTGTTACGGAGTAAAGCAGTGGCAATCTCTGTTGGGTAATGGTGGTTGTTGTCTCAAGAAAAAGGAGTCATTTTTTGTTATTTAGGAAATGGTCAATTTTGATAAACTGTGAGCACTCTCTGACTTGCTGTTTTTGCTTTCCTAGCTGTGTTTTATAGTTGGTTTAAGCTGTGCTTGTTTGGAATATTTTCCATTCAGTACCATATGTCTTGAACTCCAGAAAACACACAAACACACCAAGTCCTGAGTTTCATTTCCCATCCCTTATTTTCTGTTCTGTGTGTCTAGGAGTTTCACTGGCTGATTCTTTGTCTCCTGTTTCTGAGTCCCTTTTGATCTGCCTTTTTCTTTACCTTCTTTCTTTATCTTTGTCACTTCCTGTACATGTCCTTATTTCTTGTGTTGCACATTCTATTGTGTTAGCTATTATATTTGAAATTTTCAAGAGATTTTTGCCAAATTCTATTTGCTTCTCAGTCCTTATGCCAGAAATGCAGTTCTTGAAATTGTTGAAAATATCTATTTTTGTGGTATTGGTAATTTCCTCTCATCACTGCACTGGAAAAGATTCTCCAGGTTTTCCCTCGTTGCTTTGCTTCGGTTTCATTCTTTGAGCAGAGGGTTTCCTCGAGCATCTTGTGATGCTTGGTTATTTGTGAATGAGGGTTGAGACATGGGAAGGATCATTGCATGAGCTCTCATGGCAGGTGTGGACACTGATGTCTTTTCAGAGTTCTCTGTGCAAGTTCACTGTGGGGAAAACTAACTTGGGTTGAACTTTCATCCTCTGCAGGGTCGGTTACCACTTCACTGTCCGCTTTTGTTCCTTTGTGTGCAGTGATCCTGGGTTTTAGATGTCTGTAAGCTTCTTAACAGATGTCAGTTGTATCGCTACTTGGACTCTCCTTGGTTTTACTTTGGGGAAACTGAATTGAGTTGATTTTGCTTAGCAAGCATTAAATAATTTAATAAACCTTTAAATATAGTTTAGTCATAAGAAAACTGCTTTGTGTAATGAACTACAGTCTGTATATCTAGGCCAGGAAGCCTGCAAATGCCAAATAAACAGATGTTTTATTAATTTGAAAGTTCATAAATTCTCAGATGAATGTTTTAAGATCTGACAGTTTCCAGATTAAAGAGGCAACATCAACCCTTTTACTCTTCAGATGGGTCAAAATTTGACATATGGTTTTAATTGTCGTTTCAAGCTGCACGGTAAACATGTTCATCTTCACGGAAATCATGCAGTGAGGGAATTGAAATTACCTTTCTGTCCTAGGCATTCCTTAGCATCCCTTTCTCATAGAGGTATAGATGAAACCATCGAAGCAAAAATAACACAGAGCCCTGACGGTGGCACAAGCAGCCGAGGAGCTGCCTCGTTGCTCAGGGGGAAAAAGTCCTCCGGGTGCCTGGCCAGCTCTGCCTTGTGTCCCCATCAGATCAATATTGTGATTGGACGTTCATTTCCTCAGTGTGTTGGTTTTCTAATTGCTCACTAGAGTTTTTCACTCACATGTGATACTCAGTAATCACAGATGCTGTTTACAGTGTGCTGATTTACGTAATTCACCATAAAATGTGATCAGGGGTTGTGGTTTCTTTCAACTTTTTGGTATCAGTTGAATTGCCTTTTTACTTTATATCTGGCACAGTGAAATTCATGGTGACAGGTTGAGGTAGAAACAGCTCTAGTGAAGAAATGAAATAAATTCACTTCTTTTATCAGTGTGCTGGGGGAAACCACGTCTTCCTACCTGCAATATGAAAACCTTCAGAGCACAAAAATGAGCAGAGTATACACCTCCGTGTCCGCACCTCAGCTTGCTGGTGGCCCCAGATTCAAAGCGGCATGTAGACCTAATGTCTGGGGTGCTGACAATAATCTGCTATTAAAATGAAAAACTAACGCAGCTGTAAATGATTGCATAAAGGGAAGCTGCTGTCTAACTCGGAGGATGAATGTTAAGTGCAAAGAAAATTCTCCGAGCACAGGAAACAGGAGGCTGAAATGTGAGCCTCAAGCTGACCAAGGGCCAACCTAAACAATTTGCTTTGGAAGAGGAGATGGCATGGGTCTTTCTCTGATGAGCCAGGCATTGCCTGAGACTCAGACATACGGGGTGATTGCATGGACCAAGCAACGGGTTCTGCGAGGTGGAAGCAGCCCTGGGCCCTGGGAGAGCGCATTCTCCGGGAGGGGTCGGTCAGTTGGTCTCCTGCCCAGTCTTACCTGTACTTCCCCTCCACCTCTGCTCAGGCTTCCTAAAAGTCAGCTCGTGTTTTCCAGAGCTGAGTCATCCATTCTGCCTTCTCCTCTCAACGTGCAAGTTGTATTTGCTTGAAAATTTCTCTGCAGACTTTGAGAAAAATAAAATGAAAATGGTCATGCTCTTTGGTATTTAGAAGCAGGAACACTTCTGGTAACAATCCCGAGGGTCAGAAATTCTTCCTGGAATGTGTGGGAGGCGGACACTGGGTGGGCTGAGTGGCCTCTTTCTGGACTTTGGTCCAGGCTGTTGCTCCCACTCTCCTCCAAAAGCAGCAGAAGCTGTCCACCAAGCGGAGAGAGCTTCCCCTGCAGCTCATTCCTTGCATTATTTATGAATTCATCGACATCTTGTGAGGGCCTAAAAAGTTTGATATCGAAATAGAAAGGGATGAGATTGCATGTTGTGACTAGCAAGTTCCTCAGTTAGTTAAGAGAAGTTGGTTAAGACAGTTATTGGAAAAGATAAGTACTACTTGGTCTGTAGTCTTGATGTCTTACTTGAACTAGAAATCTAATAAATTCAGGGATGAAAATAATGGGCAAGTTCACAGACACAAAATATAGGGAAGTGTGCAGAACTCTACCAAGATTTCCAGTTATTTTTATGCATAAGAAATGAATAGAAACACAACAGCATCATCAGCACAGCCCCACCAATCCCCCTCCCCATACAATGAATGGTGTCATCCTAAGGGTGTCACTTGATATAATCAGTAATATGAATGGATCTTTAGTAGACAAGCATGGCATCATTAGCGAGAGTTACACAGTATGTCGCAGGTACCAATCCATCACTTATAAGTAATTAACTGCCAGGATCATCACTCACAATAAGTTTACCTATGCACTTAAAATATTAGCATAGTATGGGAAGATTTCTCTTTTCTAAAGTCGTCCTGAGCACTCTTTAGCACATAATCCTAAAGCCTTCTGGTTGTGAGGAAGAATTCCTTCCATTGTTCCAGAGTGAGTCAAGCATGGAGCTGAGCTGTGGTACTTCACAGAATCAAGAGAAGTAGGCAGTGCTCCAAGGCCAACTGCATTTGCATTATAACACCAAAACATTTGGTTTTCTTAAAAAGAAAGAAAGAAAAGAAAATAAAAAGGGCAAAAAAGAAATCATAAATATATGGCCCAAAAAATCAGTCAAAGGAATCAGGAACTACAATCTTCCTTTTTAGTTTTTGTTTTCCATCCAGATCAAGAGCTGCACCCAATGGAGCAGCCAAGACTGATTGGGTTAAAGCACGACCTCCTTCTTCCTCCCTGTCCACCTGCCCCATTCCAGGGCGTGTGCATCCCCGGAATGCAGGCAGCAATGCTGTCAGGTAGGTAGCACGGAAAGTGCAGTGGTGCTCCTGGTTAGGATGCAGCGACGGAGCTCACAGGGCCATCAGAACCCTGAGGTCAGGGCCCTGCCACTTGCCAGGGCGCTGAGGTCATCCAGAAGGCTTCAGACACTGCTGCTACCTGGTCCCACCCAGCGCTTTGGATGTAAGAAACACGGATTTTTCAGGTGACTCTAGAAACAGTGAAGACCCTGAGCAACCTGGTCTGCAGCTGGGTACACTCTCAGTGACAGTGATTCCTGCCCTGAGGTAGCTTGGCTTCGACTTAGGGAGTGGGTGCTTACACTTTGCAAGTAAACAGACTTATAAATAAGAAAGCATCACACTGCATGACGAATGCCAAGCCAGGCTTTCGGGGAAGATTCTGAGCAGAATCAAGTCATTTCAAAATAAATTTGGTTTTCCAATGGTGAGATTATCGGGGAATGGATTTTTCCAATGAGTTAGCAACTGGAAATAAAATTCCTTCTGTGGTTGCCCTAGTAGCTGCAGTTGGACTCGCTGGGAAGATTCCAGACCCTCACATGTGCCAGGCAAGGCCGGCAGCATCGAACGACACCGCCGGTCCTCGTTTCTGAGCACTGCTGTGTAGTAGCAATGATGACATGCAGTTGGAAACTCCACTGGCATCTAAAGGGCTCAGCGTTTCTCTGCCAACCTCACAGTGGCAAAGTTAAAGTTTCATGGGCACAGGTGTTGCTGTCTCCTGACAATAACAGGAGCAAGAGAAGAGGGCTAGAGTGGAAAACCTGAAATTTTAATTTGATATGAATAAAAATGTTAGCACTTTGATAAATAAAAGAAGAATGTGGCTATAGCCGCTATTTGCATCCATTAATGTGCATGTGAGGAACAGATTTAACTATATAGATTCTGCGTCTGCCCGCAGAGCAGGGGCGGAAGAAGGCACAGGGCCCGTGTGCACAGTGGAGAATCAAGGATCCGGCCAGAAGCAGAAGGCTTGGTGATCACTCAGAGCTCCAAGTCCAAGGGAGAAAGTTCTGTCTCTGTCTCTGTCTCAGACAGCTGAAAATCCGCTCTGGGAGCCTGAAGACCCTCATCTGAAGGCTGAAGACCTGAGCTCGTTGGCTGAAGGGGAAGAGTGACTTCCTGTTCTCCCTTTTTGCTCCATCCTGGCTTCAAGCCCAGTGGTTGGTGCCACCCACATCCAGAGTGAGGCTTCTGTCGTCAGTCAAAAGCTGAGTGTGCCCAGGAGTGTGCTAAACCAGTCTGTCGGGTGCTCAAGTTCCGGTTGACACCCCAATTTATGTTACACTACACCTTTTAGAAATCCCACTCGTGTATAGGCAAGTAGCACTAATAAATATTTTATAATCAATGGATACTGTGAAGGTTTATTTTTTATTTTAAAATTGTACAATGAGATATGAATAAAAATATATATAAAATACTCTTTGCTTTTATGAAAAAAAAAATAAAGTTTCCTAAAATAGTTGGAGAGTAACAATGGCTGAGATACTGCACACCCGACCCTAAATGAGTGGCCCAGATGGTGCTCAGAGGACAGGACGGACCCCAGAAGTCTCTCCTTACACACAGGAAACAGATAAAAGGATGAGAGTTTCTTTTCAGTGACCAAAAAGAGATGATAAATAAAACAAATCAGCATCTACCTTAAAATACTTTCAAAGAGTGGGATAGATGGTCCGGGAATTTCCTGAACTTCTTCCTTCTTCTTATCTTCTATTCATTCCCTCTCCCGGAAAGAATGGTCATCATCCAAAAAATCAAATCATAAAAACGCCAGCACGGCCGTGAGGGAAGCAGAACTCCTGGAGGGAGTGCACGGTTACGAACCCCACGGAAATCACTGTGGGGACTCCTGAAGAAGATAAAATAGAAATTCCGTGTGAGCCAGCTCTCTGGCTTCTAGGTATCTTCCCAAAGCGGAAGGTATCAGGCTTCTGCGCACACCTGTGTTCACGGCAGCTCCGTTTACAGTAGCTAAATCTTGGAAGCAGCACGTATGTGCATCAGCAGATGAATGGGTTAAAAAATGTGACAGGTATACACAGTGAAGTACTCCTCTGCCTTCAAAAAGGCGTTTTCAGGCAAACGGAAGCGATTCGGTGAAGCAGGGTAGACGTACACGCTTAACTCTAGCGTGGTTTCTCTTACATGACGCTCTTTACTCAGTAAGCTGATCAGTGCAAAGTTTTCTAAGTTGTTACGCTGGCTTTGATTCGATTAGGCTAATGATGGTGAGGATGAACGTTTCCCTCTGGCCTTCTTGGTACCTAAAGCAAAGCGCTGGGCTCGCTGTGGGCAGAGTAAGTGTCTTCAGCTGGACTGCAGAGGGAAAGTGACTTTCTGGCCGAGGATGAGCTGATAACCTGGAGGAGCGGGGTGGAGGTGGAGCAGAAACGTTGATTTTGCTAAAATGCATGTTATTAGGAAAACTATGGCTCACCTTCCTCTTAACAGCTGTGCGGGGCTGTGTGTACTGAGCAAACTCCTTTGGGTTTCATCACTTTGCGTTCAGGAAAGGAGTCCAAGAAAACCTTCGGAGAGTGTTGTGTGTATGCTCAGGAGTTAGCCTGCACTGGTAATTACCGAATGGTCTTTAGCGCACTCGTGGAATAATAACCAGGGTGTAAAGGGTGGATGACATAGACACGGGCCACACAGTTGATGAGGCCCTGACCGCCCTCCCGCACGGGGCCTCTTGTCACTGCATCTTCCTGACACTGGTTCCGGGGCTGCCCGGCTCCTTACAGATCAACTTCGCACTTAACTCTGTCTCCTTGCATCAGATTTTGTTTCTGCTCTTAAGTGTAATTGTTTTGTAAGTTTCTTGAGAACAGGGCACTAGGAGTGAGAAAATAAGAATTCTAGTCTTTGACCCATATTTTAAACATCTCAAGTGACTATCAGGGTACCTGGCAAGCTCTGTCCTTAGCTAGGAAATGGGAAAGGAGCATCTTCATAGTTTCCTTGTTGCGCCTGCGGGTGGCTGTCACCCTCATGGAGAGAGCATGCTGATTCAGGGCTCTGACACCAAAAGTCCTTGAAGGTACCCTGCAAAGCCAGCCATGTACCACTCTACCCTCAGTGGGGTCTTGGTGGACCTCCTATTTGCACAGGTCCATCCCCACAGGATGATACCACCCAAATTCCAAATAAACTTTATTTTTTATCTAAATACCAGTTTTATTTCTAAAATTCACACCTCTATGTGTATTAGTACCTCAAATTCAATTGCAAGAAACCAGCTTTGACAGTCACACCATTATAGAGGTGGTCAGCTGTGAACCAGATGCGTAAGGCTAATAATGTGACCAAATGGGATTTTTACAATTACCCTACCTGTCTCTGCTGCTCTTGTACCATAGGCAATAAATCGTATGCTTTGAAAATAATGTGGTCAGAAGAAACTCTATGTCTCTAATTATCTGTGTATCTCAAAGGAGACAGTAAACCCAGGGAAGCAGGTTATCTTTTGACAGATGTTTAAAAAAGTCTGACAATGAATAACAAAATAAGGCATCAATGTAAGATTTCATTACTAAAAATACAATAGAGTTTAGATTGTTTCACTGAAAAAAGGGGGAAAAATCTCAACCTGCTAAAAGGTAGCCTCTGCGAGGTCACATTGCCTGTTTCTCAAAATTGATCGTTCAGAAAGGAGGAAGAGCTGTTGAGGAGCGAAGCTGATCCTTCTCGACTCTTGACCCCTAAGGGTGATTAGGGTCATAGCGGAACACATGACTGCGGAGCGAAAACGAAGCGAGGCGCTGCTGAGAGAAATGCGTTGCCTCGGAGTTTACCACGTGAACCCAGGGAATAGGACCGAGGCTAAGAGGGACATTGCTTTCCAGAACCTGAGAAATCTGACTCAGCAAGTCAGATAAATTTGATTCAATATAATAAAAAACTCCTCAAAGAAGAAGATGCCATAAAATTAACGTAAAATTAAACATATAATTATATGATATAAAAATAATTTAACCTTTGGAACAAATGTTCTCCATTTTTACTTTTACTCTACTATGAAACTTCAATTAAAGTACAATACGCCTATAGAAAAGTGCATAAAAATGCATATGTCTGTAGCCTGATGAGTTTTTTCTCCTGGTTTCTCTGGTGATTTGATTTGTCAATTAATTGTCAATGAAATATTTCTTGATAAGGATTTCATATCCAAAAGATAAACACTACCTGAAATTTAACATCAAAAATACCAACAAAAAATGGCCAAGAGATTTAAATATCTATTTCTCCAAGGAAAATATAGAAATGGGCAGTTTACTTGAAAAAAAGGCTTAGCAGGACCGATGATCGGGAAAATGGAGACACTGACACAGCGACCACCTTCACATCCACGCGGATGCTAAAATAAAGACAAGTGACAGAGCCAGACACAGACATCAGTGGGAATGCACAGCAAGGTTATAAAGAAAGAGGAAGAAAAGGGAGAAAGAGGAGAAGAAAAAAGCAGAGATTATAGAGGTTCCACCACTTGTTTCTTCAGAATCCTCAAGCTACTAATAATGTCTTTTACATATTCCGGGCCTTGAGTGTGGAGGGCGGTGGATTTGTGTGCATGTGAGTGTGTGAGTGTGAGAATCCGTACATGACCCTAAAGCCTGAAATATTTATTTTTTGACCCTTAATTTTGCTTTGGCAGGCAAATTCCTCATGAGAGATGACCTTAATCCAAGATGGTTTAAATTGCTTTGAATGTGGGTTTCAGGCTTATTTTTATTAGTTTATCTTGCCATGCTTTGTGTGCACTGTTATGTTGACCAGGTCCTGTTCTTACTGGATTCTAAACTGATTTTTTTTTCTCTTGATTCTGGTGAATTTCTCAAAATTGTATCTTCTCATCAGTGACTGCTCATTGGAGCCACTGCTGGGCCATTGCTTATAATTTGCAAGTTCTTGGAGAAAACAAAAAAATACTCCTCCCTCCCAAAAAGCTTCATTCTTAACAGAAACTTCATTTTAGACCTGCAAAGTTTCTAAGATTTGTACCCCAAGGCCTCGTATCTCTCTGCCAGTGCTTAGGGCATGGAAGCAGGTCCCTGCCTGGCCCTTAGCCTCCAGCTGGAGGGATGGTTTATCCTTACAAGTTCAGGAGAGGAAAGGGAGTTTGATGCTAGTATTTCTCCTTTTGTTGTCATTTATCTGCTAGTTTATTTTTACAGGGAAAAATTATGCACAGATTACTCATCTCAAATACAGATTATAAAACTAGTGACCAAAACTTGTTAATTCAAGAGTATGCTGTGGAATATGATCCTGTAAAACAGCTTACAGGAAAGAACAGCATTCTAATGAGTAATTACGTAATAGGATACATTTTATTTTCAAATTAGTAAAACAGCAGGCAAACTCAAATTCACATAGTATGTAATATCAGAGGAAATCTAGAGCAAAAGATTTCTTTATAGCATGGTTTTGTTGCACATACTTTGGAGGGCAATGCTCTCTTTTATTGATTGCACTTCAATAATTTTAGCATCTGCTTTGTATCCCCATTAAATTGAAAGCTAGTGCCTTGTAGCTTTTTCAATTTTTCCTTCTTTCATTCTTCATGTCCGAGTTTTCAGTGGCACTCGAGTTTATTCTGTGAATTAGTAAATAAATAGGATCATATCCCTCAGTCAGTGCTGAGGGCCGAGATTTAGCTCAGGGGCACAAGTGCCTGCCTGGCAAGTGGGAGGTCATGAGTTCAATCCCTGCAAACAAAATAATAATAATAATAATAATAATAATAATGATAAATACATAAATGAATGCTGAGAAGGTTTGCCATGAAAGAGAGCAGCCAGGAAAGTGCATAAAAGGAAGGCTAGAAAAAATGCTGGAAAACCAAGTGCCAGCAGCCGAGGCTAAATTTTATTAGGTAATCTACATATACAGAAAAAAGTACAACAGTACAACACGACTTCAGTGAAAAAGCAGGAGCGTGCAAGAGAAAAGTCAGTGCTGCAGGGCTTTTTGGCTCTATCAGAATTATAAAATGAATTCTAGCATCCATTTACAATATTTTAACGTGCAGGATTTAAAAATCGCGAGAAAGCTGTGTTATATAATGTGCCTTCAATGTATTTAAAAAGCAAGGGAAGGTTGATTGCTCTATGTATTTATTTTTCTAGCTTTAGGGGATTTATTGAAATAAATTAACATTTGAGCAGTTAATCTTTTCCTCTTGTTCAGACCATACTTTAGGTAATACATTTTAAAACTGTCAGCAAAAGTAAACTGTCATGAATATCAGACATTTCAGCAAGCTATTCATTAAGCAAATTGCAGTTTTTCATTATCATTTGCATGCAATACTTTAATTTGTCATCGCATGATCCCTCAACAACGAAATGGCAGTTCTAAAAATTTCAAATAGAATTGCAATTCAGCTCAAGATGAAAGAGATCCTTTCATATCGTTTGTCACAAGCATCCAAGTATGGATTCTGAGGAGCTGGCACTCATTAAAGCAAGGCTTCATGGAAGTATGGTCACTTCCTGTCACTTAGAAAATGCAGATATTACTGTGAATTATTTTAATTTGCCCAATGGGCTTAATAAAAGCAACAGTGTGGATGTAACTCACTTTGCTTAATGAAACTACGAGCACGTTTGGTTAAAGTTTGGGCCCGAGGTTGTAAACACAGGAAATAAATTCATATTGTCTTGGTGCTGGGTGTGAGATTGTCTAGATCAATTCTGAACCTAGCTCTCTGTCTCTCTGTCTTGGGTGGAGCAGGAGACGGAGCTGTAGCAGGGATGCTTATTAGAACAAAAGCTTTGGGTATTATGTTTTTAGCCATAACCAGTGCTGTTAAGCCTTGCCAGGCCTGGGCTAAGATAAGAATGCACTTAGGCCTTGGAAGGTTTGAGCTGTTTGGGGGAACTGAGCCCCACACTGTCCTGGAAAGACTCCAGTCCCTGCACACCTGTTAGAGGAGCTTCGGGGTTCCCCGTGTACTCTAAGAAATAGCGCTTTCCCTGGGTGGGCCTGGCTCTTCCCGGCTGGCTGTGCTCACAGGAGTCCTTGGGCTCGTCCAGAACTGCTCTGCACGTTCAGTGCCGACAGTGGCCAGACTGTGAAGACACCTTTGTGAAGATCAAGGTCCTCTTGCCATCATATGGAACTTAGGGGCAGTGCACCAAGTTACGGCTCCCACTCTGGAGCCAGAAGCTCCCCCGTCACAGAAGCATTTTACAGCCAGGAGGAGACGACCGCTCAGCCTCACTCTCCGTTTGGCGGAGTCAGTCGTGGAAGCTTCGTTTCCCGTGAGTCCCCCTGGCAGATGCCCACGTGCACGCGCAGGCTACACGGGGCTCCAGCCGGGCACCGCACATGACTTCCCCAGAAGCCTTTTGGGCCGGGGCCGTGAGAGTTAGTGTAATAGTCACATTAGGTGTTCTGATTGGCCATGCCTAAAGCTTTTAGGCTCAGCCCGAGACTTGCATTGCAAAAATATCTGCATGATTCTCAAATATAAGCAAATAACATATTTATTACTACTTAATGTGATATTAACTCAGAGCACATTCGGTACGTAATTTGAGAGAAATGTTGTTTTAAAGGGTTTTGATAAATAGGCTGCTTTGTAACATGTTAATCTCCATGTCTCCAATGCCTGAAATGAAGGTCTTTTTTAAAGTGGTCTTTGTCAAAAACAAGAAGCAGGGCTTTTGGAGAATGACTGATTGGAGGATCAGAGCAGAGGACATAAGGCATGACTCTGGGACTTCTTGTGCCTACTGACAATCAGGAAGTGTTAAAAAAAAAGGATCAGGAAGCTTTCAAGGGAATACAGGAGTTAATTGGATGATATTCCCACAGGCCAGAGCAAGAACAATCTGGGCAATAAAAAAATAGCACTTAGGGTTATAACTCACAAAGCAACAACTAAAGTCCGTGACAACATCACGACACAAGGAGAGAACTGAGTAAACAAAGTGGTAAACAAGGAGGGACGGCGCCTCCTCACAGAAGTGTTCCAGTTAAATTGTCCAAGAAATGAACGAAGTCTAAGACTGCTACAAATAAGTAACCAATGTTATTTACTGCGGGGAAGATTCTGTTATGAATGCAAAACTCAGCTGGTGAAAATTTGAGAGAAAATGGGTTATTAGCACAAGATCAGAATATCTCCCTGAGACAGTCAACAGTTACTAAAGGGAACTAATAACTTGACTGTGGGAACCCCCAGTGCCAGGCAGTCATGGGTGCATGTCTCTAAGGGTACCACAAAGCACCCCTTAGTGCTCTTCCTGCCAAAGGTCAATCAGAGCAGGGAAAAAGTGTCAAGTGACCCAAAATGAGACATTCTGCCAAGTACCTGACCAGAGGAGGAAAGATGAGGAGGAATGAAGTTGTCGCAGGTTGAAGGGTCACTGGCCATGGCGACCAGCTCCCAGACTGGGTGCTCCAGCCCAGAAAGAAGTCAGGAGAGCCATGAGTGATGTTTGAATAAATGCCGAAGTATACTTCAGAGAATTACAGCCAGTGCTCATTGCCTGGTTTTGAGGATTTTACTGCAGTTATGTAAGTTCTTACCATTACAGAGAGCTGATGACTAGTCTGTGGGAAATCTCTGTGCTCTCAGAAAAAAATTCTGTGAGGATAAACAGAGGAAAAAGCAAAATAAATCAACGTGTACGCATGTGCTTTTCTTGATTCACTGAACACACAGACCGATGCACTGGGCTCGCCCAACCTTTAGTGTATAAATAGAGCGAAGCATTTGAGCACAGCTTGGGAAGCATTTGGGAGGACACAGATGCCCTCTATGTGTGGTGTGCACTCCCATTAATTGATCAAGAATTCCATGCAGGATAGGATGACATTGTTTGACTTGTGTGGATCCACAGACCCTTGTAACTCTGTCCTGTCTCCTTATAGCCACAATATATGCATAGTCGGCATCCATCAGCCAGTAATTACTCAACAATAGTTCACTGAGTCTGTTCCGTGTTACCTCCTGTTAAATATCTTCAGGAGTCACGATTAAAACAAAGGAAAGCCTGACCATTTGGTGTAGGAAACTGTGTAGTAAGTGCAGGTTTGAATCACATCTGCAGAGCTGGCCTGGCTTTTCAGTTTTCATCCAGTCACTCTCATCTGTCCACGCGAGTTTGGAGATTTATCTCATTTCCTGTGAACTACTTTTGTTTTGTTTTAATTTAGCTTTTTGGGAATCGCTTACTTACTACCTTCTTGGGTAAAAAGGAAAAAAACATTCTGCTCTCTTTCTTTTGATGTTTTGAGGCCAGATAGTTTCTCTTTTAATTTTAAAAAAGGAAATAACTTCAGGTATTTATCTCATTCTCACAGAGAAATGAGATGTAGCTAAATGAATTGTATATGCTCTTGAAGATTTTTCTGGTAAACTGAAAAGATACAGCGTCTCCTCTCTGAAAGCTGTCGTGTAAAGATTCAGCAGATGTTGGTTTTGTGCCTGTCCTGTCTGTGACCCTGGAGGAGCACACAGGGCAGAGATGACACTGGATTCTCTTCTCACTGCATCCCCCTCAGTGAGAGACAAGGAAATGAACTGCAGTGGAGCCCAGAGAGTGACCCTGAGATCTTGGGAGAAGCTCCTGAGAGATGGCGTTTGCTCTGGCAATTGCAGCTCTATTAATCACGGGGAAGAAAAAACTAACTCTGGTCTACGTGGGTCTCAGTGATGACAAATAATGTTCATTAGCTCAGACTCTGTTCCGAGTCATTAGTCTGAGTCATTTAACTGACTCTGCCCTGTCCCTGTGTGGTGGGCAGGCCCAGCTGGCTCCCACCAGCCCCAAATGCAGCCTGAGATTAGGATCCCATTTGCAAACATCTCCCATCACATTCCTGTCTGATCAGCTCTTTCCACTCTGAAATTACATTTCATTCATTTCACTTCGCCCGACCATGTCTGCTGTCTTCGGTAAGGACTACACACTGACGGCCAGGACTCCCATGACCAGGAAGGCGGCTTCAACTCTGCGGCTTTTCCCTCAGGATGTGGGTTCCCAGTTGAGCAGTAACACCTGCTTGAACACCAACATCCAGGGGGCTCCCACCCTTCTTCAATGGTGGTTTTGGGGTGAATATTCCCCAGCTGCTTTTTAAAGACTTAATCCCACAAAAACAAGCTGTGAACAGATTGGTTGTGACCATCTTTTAATGCCACTGTGTTAGGTAGGGTACCTCCCAACTACTCCTTGGATGCAGTGAAAACAACACTGAAATGGATTAAATCTGAAAATGCTGTTGGCTGCATTACAAACACACGACGTTTTTTTTCTTTTTCTTTTTTGGCAGTGAAATTACAGTTGGCATGATGGTTATTAACTTGATAATATGCATTTTTGTTTTTTTCATTAATTCTTGTTAAATCAGAGGAGGTAATGTACCCAGTGGGAAATATGGTCAAATTGGCAATGTTTGGTGTGGGGACAAAATGTTTTGAATTTTCCCTGCATCTTGCTGAACAATTCTCACTGTGTACTTTGGCAGGCATTTTCCTTCCGTCCTTCGTGCACTTGCATTTTAGAAGAATCTCAGTGAGTTTCAGACTCTCCACGGCCAGCTCAAGTGCCCGCCTTGCAGGAAGTGGACATAATCTGCACCATGAAGACAGAGTTTCTTTAAAAGTCAAATTTGACTGATGTGTGTTTCATGCCCATAAGGTTTTCAAAGAGTAATAAGATGTGATTTTCCAAGTTAGTAATTTGGCTCAGAAGCACTTCAGGGCTTGCATGGTGAAGCTGGCTGTCGACCTCCTTCTTTTCCTCTTACTCATTGTGTCTCTTCCATTTTTATCCACACACGTCTGCAGTGCAGAGTGGTCCCCTCCTGGCGGGGAGCTGCAGCCTGTGCACCACCGTCTCAGTTCCTTTCCCTCCGCTTCCCCTCTGCCCACTTCTCTGCATCCCTCCTTCCCGTTCCCGGGTTCAATGATCCCTCTCCCTCTTTCTTATCATGTGTCTTTTACTCTTTATTTTACTTACATGTTGGGTTTCTCCTACAAGCAAACAAGTGACAATTATATCTGAGTTATTCCACTTAGCATTACGGTCTCAAGGTGTGTCCATTTTCTGTAGATGACATGGGTTTGTCATTCTTTATAGATAAGTGGGATTCTGTTGGGTACAGCCTCATCTTCCTTATCCACTCACCCACCCTCACTCAGACATCTGCGAGTACCTGCCTTATCCTGTCCTCCTCCACGGCCTCCCCGCCTCTGCCTGCTTCTGCCTTGAGGATCTGGGAGGTCACAGGGCGAGGAGGGAAGCGGTGGTGCCCAGAGGCCCCTGCACAGGTCAAAGCGCACGGGACCGTGAGTGCTGTGCCCAACAGAGCATGTGGGGGCAAAGGGGGCAGCCTAGAAAGAGCTTGGCCCTGGCTCTGCGCTGAGGGCTGCACCCCCTGGCAGGACTGAGCACTGGACTTGGCTCCTAGTAGCCTTCACAGCTGCACCCTGCCTCGGCCTGGGAATCAGGTCTCCCACAAGCAGGGGAAAGGCAGGGTGCGCAGGCCGGGCGTTGCGGAGGTCTGTGGGTGAGGTCTGCCACTCTAGACCAGCTCTCCAGCTCTAGACCAGGATCTCGGACCATCCCAGCCTCAGTTTCCTCATCTTCAGAACGGAGGTGATATGAGCATGACTTTGTGGCATTTCTGGGACAATAAAGAGCAAACTAAAAGACAAGTCACAGGAAACAGAGCAAGGGATCTTCTGTTACAGGAAAGGAGACCGAGAGATGGACAGCAAGAGAGGGCGGGGAGGGGTGCCCTGAGACGTGCTACCTGCATGTGCACCGACGCCCCGGGGCAGTGCCATCTCCGGGTTCTGCAGGCGTGCACCAGTAACACTGCCACAGGAAGTGGAATAAATAAATTCCACAGGGGAAAGAAGGTTCCCTGAACCGCGAGGCACTCAGCGGTCACTTGTGAATGAATGAAAGACCTTCTCAGAGCGGGTGAGCACTTCATTTTACTGCTGCAGGTACTGTTCTTACCACGCAGGTGCTTCGCCAGTGTTCTGGGTCTGGCGTGTGATACAGTTGTGAGCTCGGATTGTGCATTTGACGTTCAACAACTCTGCACCCCCAGGGCAGTGGGCTTCTGGAAGGCTCAGTGCGGGGGCACATACTGACGGGGAGAGGACAGGATCCTGAGGGGAATAAGACGAGTGGGCATCAAAGGTGCGCAGTGCTGGTGGAGGGTGGGTTTGTTCTCAGCAGCTCCTGTCACAGCGTGACTGTCTTTTTGTCCCTTGATTCGCTTCTTTATCAGACCCTGGCAGGACACGTCCTGCCCCAGCCAAGCCACGGGGAAATTAGGAGTTTTCGTGTGAACTGCTTAGCCCTCTGGGGCTCAGGCAGAGCGGGTCACAGGGCCCTGCCCTCTCCTGCTCTCCTGAGGGTCACAGAAGCCCGACAGTGCTCTGACATCTATCAGCCTCGCTAGCAGGCTCTAAAATAAGCCTGAACCCTCCCTGGCTTTCTTTAACCTGTGTGCTAAACTCACTTCTTGTGCCACAAAATATCTATGTTTGTTGCAGTATAAAATAATAAGGCTTTTGAAACAAAGTTGCCTTTCCTGCAAGATGCTTTCAATGGAAAATGTGGGTGTGAACGGTTCTAGCATCTCCTAAATTATTGTGGCTCAAAACAGACAGTGCTTCCTAGAAATATGCCATTTCTGAGGTCCATTCTAAGAACTTTTTTTTAATAACAGAGTTTGAACTTCTGCCTCTCACACTGAGCTACACTCCCAACCCTCCACTACTTTTCATCTGGAGATGAACTTTCACTGGAGTCACCACATTGCCCAGGCTGAGCTTGAACTTGTACCTTGTGATCCTCCTGCCTCAGCCTCCCAGAGCACTAGGATACCAGGTCTGCCCCACTACATTCCAGTTCTGATGACCAGTTTTGGCAGCTTTCTCAGAGAATTCTAAATTTCTGCTGACACTACACTAATCCTTGCTTCTCAACCTACAGCTGGAAGGAGAGTTGAGTCAGTGTTAACCACCTTGAGGAGGCCTGGAGCTGAGGTGTTTTTTAAAAACTTTCCCAGCCACTTCTGTGAAGATCAGTCAACTCCTAACTCAATAACGCCCTGGGAACGGGGTGTGGAGCCTCCTATGAAAGTTCCCCATAGCCTTCGGCTTATCGCGGAGTAACAGAATCATTTCTATCTTCAGTAAAAAAGCTTAACAAATAAAATAAACAAAAGGTTCTCAAAGAGTCACATTACCACAGTGACAACAGAGTGCCTGTGGTGAGAGTCTATGCTTCATATATTAATTTCAGTGATTTTACTGAATTATGCACAGAGTAAAAATGTTTCATTATTGTAATTTCTTTAAAAAATTGTCGAATATATACTAGCTGTCGAAGGAAGTTTCTGATCTTCTTACTGGAGATAAACAGAACATCTCACTTGGAAACCACCTTCCTTTTCATTAAAAGTCATTTTTAGAAACCTCGAGAGGTGAACAATGTTAAACCCCTGGCTTTGGGTCCACACTGAGGTTGTCCTTTATCCACATGAAGTATAGAAGGGAGGAGTTTATTTCCTACAATAAGGGCCAAAGGAGCCCAAAATATACTAAATCAGAACAGAATTTGCCATTTGTTGTTTATCTCAATATAGCTAATGGGAAAAGAATTGGCCCCCAGAATAAAGAAATACATTTGAGAAGACAGTTTTGCATATTTGATTGTATATTTGAAGCAGTTATTAAGCATAATCAAACTATAAAATATGGCAAATGAGATAATCTGCCCAAGGAGAGGCACAGGAGAGAGGTACAATGTGCTCAATTAAGAGTGAGCTTCACGCAAAGAAAAGCAATCAACAAGCTTTGTCTCAGAAATCTGCTTCACAGCTTTATGTGAACACTCCAGGATACTCTAAACCTTCAATTAATAACTGTTTTCCAAACGTTTCAGCTAAGGGTGGCACTGTCTTTCCCTTCATTCAGTGATGTGCAAACATAACGGTAAACTCAGAGGTCCAGAGCCACCTACTACAGGGCCCTAAACACATGGAGGTGCCCAGCATGCAGTAGCATGAATGACCACAATGCAGCTTATTAAATTTCAGTGGGTTCGCTTCAAAGTGAAATACTACAGAATGCTGACACATGTCTCTTTTTGTCCTATTTTGTACTAGAGGAGGAAATTACCTGAGTTACTAAAATCATTAAAAGCAATTGATAATATAAAATCATCTAACTCACTGAGCCAAATGTATGGCAAATATATTATAGCAAAATATCACCGCCCTGCCCTTCCTTTGGGAGGACCAGGTTGGAGGGAGGTTGCTAGAGAGGGAAAGGCAGGAAATTCAAAAGCTTAACAGTGTGGTTCTACCAATAGTCTACGAAGTCCAAGCAGTCAGTGAACAGGGGTAATTTTGCCATTATTTTATCAAAACACGGAAGTGCCCACATCCTGTTACTGGCCATCGCATGGTCCTGAATGTCTGTGAACGAGCAGACACTTCCCCAGGCATCCGGGTTCCTGCTGTGACTGCCTGGGCCCAGGAAGTCATTTGGCTTTGAAATTCTCTTCTTCCCTGTCTATTCATTTACACTTTGTGACTCATGTGAATGACCGTATTTTTAATGTTCTTTTAGTCACCAAAACATCTCTATTCCAAGCTATTCTAGTAGACTGTTGGTGACGAATTCATTCAGGAAATAACTCGTCTTATCCTCAAATGGCTCTCAGCTGGTGGCTGCAGATGGGGACTGGTGGATGGTGGGGACATATTTGGAGGTCCAGTCTGTCCAATTAGAGTCCAATCATTCTCTACCTACCTGGTCTCTAAACCACTAGTAAGGCTCCACCAAGCGACCCAGTGTGTGTAAATGTGCCTGTACATATGTGCACTCATACTTAATATACATCATACCGTAACACATATGTATCTATATATGCTTCTATAATGCATTGCTTGTCCAATAAAATGAAAACTACATAAATTAGAATATTTAGCAGGTATCATTTATTTACTC
This sequence comes from Hydrochoerus hydrochaeris, assembly GCA_004027455.1. Classification (NCBI taxonomy): domain Eukaryota; kingdom Metazoa; phylum Chordata; class Mammalia; order Rodentia; family Hydrochaeridae; genus Hydrochoerus; species Hydrochoerus hydrochaeris. Next base: position 65,508 of record PVLA01008423.1, on the reverse strand, counting down.
TTTCATTGAATGTTTAATGAACACTTATTCTCACTCGGTGTGGCATTGAACAGGACTGCATTGGATGTCGCATGTAATGTGCATTTTTATGGGGAGATAAATAATGCACACGAATGTATCACAGAGAGCTAGTGATGGCCTCTCTGTGTGGGCAGATGGAATCGCGTGTGTGAGGAGTGTTAGACAAGGCGTGGGGGACAGTGGCCAAGGACCAGGATAAAGGTGCAGAGCGAAGGGAACTCTCTGAAGCCAAGCGAATGGAAGTTGCCAATTTCAGTATCATCTGGCTGAAAGAAAAGAGAATCCAAATTTATTCCCCAACAGGAGGTGCGGGCACCATGGGGAGGAATGAGTGATTCTCTCCAAATGCTTCTGAGTACTTTTAAGCTGACTCCTTGCTTTACCTGGTGAGCTGATCATTATTTTAACTTCAAAGTGTAGCTAGTAAAAAGCATGTGCCAGGAATAACAAGAGTTCTGTCCTTTATTTGTTTAAAATAAAATGTTCATTTTAAACATTTGTATAAGAAATGTGTTCAGATCATATGTACTTCCGCCAAGGCATAAGACCATTGTTCTAATGAGTATGATTTATGCTGATTAATTGAAATATGATTTCAAATATTTTAAATAACAGACATGAATTTTGATTAGGCCAGAATACTTATGATAAAGGTAGAGAGATAGTAATAAAACTTTATATTTGGCATTTTATTATTCAGTATTATAAAGCAGGGCCTACAAGGCAGGGGTGGAGCATTCTGAGTCCCTGAATATCACTGTAAAGACATAGAACCAGAGTCAGGAGCCACCTAAACTTATTAGGAATGATCTCACAAAATCTGAATGAGTTTCAGAAGATCTCTTAGAGGAAGAGAAAAACTTCATATCATGTGGTTAGAATCTTAGGGTGAGAATCCTGACTTCAAACATACATGGTTCTGGAAGGAATCAGATTCACTGACCCTGTTTCATACCTGCTAAAAGAATGGATCGGAAGTTCTCAGAAAACAAACACTGACCCCAGAACCAGGGTCCCCCTTCATGATTTCACCCATCCTCACTTCCTCCCAAGCCCTTGCCTCCAAATACTACCACATTGGGCATTTGGGATCCAACAGATGAATTTTGGGAAGAAAATGCAATCCATAGTAGTTACTTTTTATAATTTCTGTTTCTGTACTGATTTTTCCATTTTGTCCATATATTATTTTTCTGATTCCTTTATGATTTTTGTCCATGAATTCCTTTACTTCTTTGAGTTTATTCTTTTCTTTACGTACATGTTTTTGAAAGGAGTCTTGGTGTGTTACCCTATCTGGTCTCAAACCCCTGGGTTCAAGTGTTCCTCCTACCTCACTCCTCCGAGTAGCTGAGTGTAGATGGGTAAGTAGCCAGCACCAGGACGCCCAACTCTACTTTGAACATATTTAAGCCAGTTGTTTTAATTTTCTGAGTAAGTATAATGCCTCTGTTTCCTTAGGAATGGTATCTGTCATTTTTTCCCTTTGAATGGACCATACTTTCCATTTATTTTATGCCTTGACTTTGATATTGCTGTTGAAAACTGGCCACTTGGTATTAAATGTAGCAGCTGGAAGTCAGAATCTCAGCTTCTAAAGGCTTTGCTGTCTTGATTGCTAAAAGCTGTTACGTTCGTGCTGTCATAAATATTCCAAACCACTGTTTTTTATTTTGTGGAAAAAACACAACAAAATTTCATATCAGAATAGAAAAATAACAACAGTTAACACAGTGTGTATTTTTATCTTAGAAGTAGTTACTCAGAGGATAAGATATTAGCTTTAAAATCTCTCAAACTATCTTGGTTCAAACCTTTCTTTTCAGTGAACTAGGAGACTCTGGTAGCATAACTATCTTGTACTATTTTCCCCTTTTCCCTTCCTTTCTTTTCTCTTTCCTTCCCTCTAGTTCCTTTTTCCTTTTGAATGGTTTCTTCCCATTTTACGATATCTATTGTGCATTTTGGACCTTATTTACTCTTCCAGTTTCTCACACTAGTGGGACAATGCGATGTTTACACACGCGAGTCTGATTTATTTCACTTAGGAGTATGGTCTCAAGCTGCGCCCATTTACCCATGGAAGTCTCAATTCAGCCTTCCAAACCACTTTTGAGAAGGTTGGATTCTTTGTCATGTGTACTTAGTAAGATCTTGATTCACTTAGCTTGTGTACAACTAATGTTCTGAAAGAGATATCCTGAAAAGCCAGGAGCTGTTTTCTTAGGGAAGTAAACCCTTTTCCTGGCCTTGGCCTTCTGACATTTTACTAGAAGCCTCCTTCAGCGCTTCGCCCAGTCTTCTACAGCTCTTCCTTAGCACTCACTTCCTGCTTGCATTAACTCTGCAGATCAAACAGATTCGAACATTTAGGAGCTGTGGGGTCTTTGCTGAATTTGTGTTCTTCCCTGGGATGTTTAGGTAACCATGCAGGCAGGGGTGGGTGCTTTTGAAGGCCTGCTTTCCAAAGAACCACTCTTCCCAGCTTTTCTCTAAGCTTTAGACTGTAATCGTACTCTAGCTATAATCCCTGTCCCAGGTGACCATAGGCTTTTCATTTGCTTTATGGTCTTTTCAAGCAATAAACAAAACAAGATGAGTCTCTTCTATCATCCTCTAGATAGCTCCCAGTCAGGTTAAAACATGTGAATTGAGATGGCTGTGTTCCAACCATCCAGAACCAAGCACCAGGGTTGTAGACACAAACAGGATTACTTCCGGGGAAGAGGTGAGGCAACAGGAACTAGAACTTCCACAAATTTATTCTACCTTTGTGTGTTCTTTCTGTCTGTCTGTCTGTCTGTCTTTCTCTTTTCTTTTTGTTCTTTCTTCATTAATGTTTCTGCCATAAATTTTTTACTATTTTTCACAATTATGACAAAGCTTATTCTGGAAGTTTCTATGGAAAGACTGTAGTCTGCAGCTTTTTCTCTGCCATTTTGGAGATGTCACTTTGTGTATGTTTGTTACTCTTAGTGAAGTGAAGACATCACCAGTGATTTTCACTCCTCTCCTTTCCCCGAGGAGCACTGTCCAGTTCTATCAGCTGGCCGTCTCTCCTGGATGGGCAACTTCCTTTTATGCCAGCATCACAATCCCAGTGCGGCCAATGTGATTTGGGCAAGTTGGTTGCCTAACCAAGTGATGGTGAATAACTCCTTGGAAATCCTCTCATTCCATGTGGAAAATCTGAAAAAGTATGGAAGGTGTGATTCCAGTTAATATTTAATATTCGACATTGTTCTAACACATGCAGTCCAGTGTTAGTTCTGCAGTGAATCTTTAGTTTTTTAGCATCTTTCCTTCAAAGGAGAATTAGCTAGCTATTGGTGCCTAACAGGTTATCCAAACCAAATGATATAAACAATGAAAGTTTGCTGTCATACTTCTCAACCATCTAATTACCATCACTTCCAGCAGCCCCAGGCCTGGGGTTTCCATTTCTTTCAACATTGGAAGGCCTACAAGAGGGCCAAGAGCCCACTGAAGTTTTCCCTTTGCCTCTTCTCCTCACCTTTTGTCACACAGGTTAAACAGATTGACCCTGTCTGCGTGAGAGAAAGTCAGGTAAGGACTTGAGTAGCCAGAGTTTTGGAATCACAAGGGGCAGGATCGGAAGCTGCATCTACCCCAAGTGTCTCTAGATCAACAGAGTCACGGCTTCTAATCTTCCATGCATTCCCTTTCTGAGCCTAGGTCAGGCCTTATTAAGTGAAATTATTCCACTGAAGCACACAATGCGGACAGCAAGTCCTCAGCCATTGCTTCCCTTGGTCACTGTGTTGTTTGCTGTGAGAGATAAGCCTGGCCTCGAAGGTGAGTCTGGGATGGAACACACGCATCAAGAATAACAAGCTGGACACTGGAGTCCTGCCTTTCACCAGGGAAGCCTGAGAAGCCCAGGAGAGAGTGCTTCGTGCCTCCTCCCTGCCCCTCTTCTCTGAGTGCATCAGTACGGGAGTCAGTGCTGTCAGCAGAGTCGCAAGCTTAGGAGAGAAAGACTTGGGCTCACTCCCTGGGAAAACTCATCCCTGGAGAGAGGCCTGGTCGCTTCTCAGGTATCTAGGTGCTCTCACTTTCAGCATCCCCGTGCTGGGGTTCTGGTTTTTTCAGCCTGGAGTGAAAGTAATCTGGTCATATGCTCCCTGAAACTTCCCCTTCGCCTCTTTGCATCACTTTCCTCTAGCTGAAACATTTCCCTGTCCTAGTCAGATGGTACCAATTATTACAGGATTCTCTCCAGTTCCACACTTCCTGGGATGCTTCTCTGGCTTGTTCCTGCTGCAAAAAGTGCCTCATTATTTCTAAACCTCCCATGGCATTTTCCTTCTATTTATAACGCTCCCATGGGAGTTACCACTGCAACCCTTGTGCTGGAGTTATCTGGGTGTATTTCTTATATTTCCCATTATATTGAAAGTGTCTATTTTCAAGTGGTATTTCTGAGTGGGTATTTTGACTTATTCATCTTGATACCCATAGCATTACCTTGCACACCCCGGGTACTCAATAGATAACGCCCGGCTGATTACAAATGCCCTCCAGTGAATCCCTACAAGGACGCAGCCCCTGCGTGGACATAGATCTTCATATCATGAGTGACATTGGCGTAAGAAATGTGGACATGCATCAAAGAATAGACTAATAGAAAGTAATTAAATATTAGAAAATACCAATTAATTAAGCATGCAAAATGCTCTGTTATGCCCAGCCAAAGGGCATAGGTAGTCCAAAGGGCTACCAGAGGCTTCCTTGTGGGCCTTCTGCTTTATTTATTTATTGACTTATTGACTTTGCCCGTACTGGAACCCAGGACCTCTCCATGGTAGACACGTGGCCTCCCACTGAACTGCATCTTTAGCCACATGTGTCCTCTGTTAGCCTGCTGGACAACCTCGGGATGTGTCTTCTGCTGTGAGACTTTGAGTGTGGTGTCAAAGTCTGTGCTCCCCTGGATTCGTGGGGCAGCAGCACTGAGGCCCAGCGCAGCCTGCTCCTCCCCGTCTCCAGTTCTTGCCCCTCAGTTTCAGCTGACGGTCACCAGTTGTATTAAAGCAACAACTCAGAGCACAGAAACCCTCAGAGTTCTTCAGTTTATACCAGATGAAGGCAGAGGAGCTAATTCCAACACGTTTTATGCTGAAAGCACGTGGTTTGTTGTCTAATGGAAAGGCATGATAAGCAGGTTAATTTTGGATGTATTTTCTGTGATTAAGTTTCAGAAATTAACCGATCTGCAAATGTTTGTTCTCATGCAGCAGCTACGCAGTGGCTGAATATGGGGCAGTTCCGAGCATTTGATAGAATCCCAATTCCACACTAGTGGTGCAAAAATTAAAAAGATAAATAAAACTTAACAACCCTCTTGCAGGCCACCATATGAGTAAAGGAGACCTAGGTAGTATTTACTCATATAACGAATAACATGATTAAATTCTTAAAGAGAGATAAAACTGCGATCACTTGCTATTTGGCCTATTTGGCGGGGGTTTTAGCTCAGCAGAATAAGCACCTGCCTGGCAAGCATGAGGTCGTGAGCTTGATCCCTGGTACCAAACAAACAAACAAAAAAACCAGCAAGGCTTTAAATTTCAGGGTAGCACAATCATTTCCATGGACTAGAGAGCATGTAGACAGGGTCTTAAGAGCTAGAAACTGATGGAGAAGGACCAGAAGATTCCGCGGCAGAAGGTGCGGCGTTGATTGTGCTGCATGTCTCAGGGATTTTGTGGAGTGGAGACGCCATAGGTAACGCTGGAGGCAGCACTGTAAGAACTGTGAAAACCCCACCGGAACTGGCGTTAGAAGACCGCCGGAAACCTCGAGAGGAGTGGAAGTCAGCTGCAGGTCACTCGTGGGGTGGAGGAGAAGAAACAGAGGCAGCAAGTGGAGACTTGGGAATGGATGATGGGGACAGGAAAAGAGATGAGAGTGCATGCTGCAAAAATTGAGGTTGAGGGTGCAGGGGTTTTGGAACAAGGAAGCATTTCTCAGGCAGACTTGAAGGCTTAGCGTGCAGGAGGCCTGTGATGCAAGTCTGGGGGGAAGAGGAAGAGGAGGAGGAGGAGGGGGAGGGGGAAGAGGG
>PVLA01008423.1:0-59302 GCA_004027455.1 Hydrochoerus hydrochaeris | reverse complement strand
AGACAGGCAGGCGAGCGGCCGGTGAGCGGTGACATCCTCCCCTTCGGTCCAGCCGCTCCTTTGCTGGCTTCCCCGGCAGCCTCAGGGCAAGGCGGGGGCGCGGAACTGTCTGTAGCAGGCACTATTTAAAGCCGGGAATGAAGTCCGGTGCACTGTCAAAATATTATCTAAATTGTATTTTAAAGTAGCTAATGGTCACTTTCTAGCCCGTTCCTCGAACCCTTACCCTTCACAGCTGTCACTGTGCGGAGTTTCAGTTTAATAGAGTGAGACCAAACCCCCGCCCCTATTCCAGTTTTCAGACACCGCGACTCACGTCTCTGACAAGCAAGTACTTCAGCAAACGTTCGTGATCATGTTAGGGAAACACAGTGCTCTTATTCTCTCTGGGCTTCTAGATGGTGGAAATGTGACGGATTCTTTCCACTGCCCATGAATTCGCTCATTCCCTGACCATGCGGGTGGTGCTGGTGAGAATCCTGGAAGAAGGCAGAACAAGAGACGGGGCTGGGGGGATCCAACCCGCTCCCCGAGTCCAGGGAGTTCGCAGTCTACTGTCTCACATGGGCTTCTTTATGCATTTTCTTTGTGAGCAAAGGTCAAATAACATGGCTTATTAAAATGTATTCTGATTAGTTTAATGATCTACTCAGGCAGACGATAAACAGAAGAATGTTAAACCATGACTTCAGGAAAGGTGCAAAGTAACATTTATTCTGGACCCCTCAAAAAAAACCCCTAAAGAACAGTTTAGCCAGTGACCGACTCGACTCTTCCTTCTACTTCTACAAAATATCCTCAAAGCCACAGATGTGACTGGTGAGCCAAGCGATCAATGTGACCTATGATAAACAATGTGACAACTATGTCACATTTTTCGACATCCTGTAAAAACTATCCCTACTCATAAATCATCATATAAAATGGAAGCACGTGGATACTTTTGGCCAGTTTTTCCTCCATTGTCTGATCAGCAGGATCAAAGGTACAGAGCTAATAATAAGTGGATAAGCAATCCATACTGAAAGGACTTACAGGAAGACTGAATGATGCCGGGGTCTCTCCACCGTTTACCAAGCCCACGCATCCGTGTTGCTTGTTAAGTTCTCACTGGTTTGCTTACTCTTGCAGGGCCATCCTGGTTAGTCGCTTATAGTTCAGAATCATGCCCACAAGTTCCTGCTGGTACTTTGAGGAATATCGGGTGACTGAAAGAATACCAAGAGCTGGTTGGTAGGGTATGGGGGGAGGGACCAAAGTACAGGTTAGAGGCATGGCCAAGGACAGAACCCCAAATAGAGTAGGCTGTTAAATCTTTGGGGCACTGTCTCTGCAAGTCAGTTTCATTAGGAGGATAAGTGACTTCAAGTAGCCGTTGTCTGAGACAATGCTAATGAGAACCTGGCAGCAGCAATCCAAATTTAGAGAGTGTGGAAGACCCTCCCTGGACTGGAGATATTTTAAAACTGCAAAATCCCCGTGAGGGAAGGAACAGAAAGCTTTCTTATAGAGAGTTGAGATTTTAAAGGAAATTGCCTGAAGTAGAAAAGAATTTGCTTTCTTTCCTAAAAGGAGACTAAGGCAAAGCTAGGAATAATAACCTATTATCTCACTTAGAGTTATGTGCTGTTTGCTAACTAAACTCCTAGCTGTATTAGTAAGGAGGACTTTTTCATGTAAAAAAATGTACACTTGCACAAATGTAAGGTATTTTTAACCATAGTGCTGAAAACAATTGTCAGACATAAAAGGGAAAATAATGTAGCAATTTAAAGTAATAAATTAAAATTTGACTGATATATATATATATATATATATGTGCATATGTCTAAATCACAATTTAAAAAGTTAAATTACTAGGAAACTCAAATAATGTCTAACACCCTGTGAAAAACAATGTGCAGGAAAATATAACTTGCTCCAAAAAGGAAAAAAAGAAGTTTGTTAATTTGGGAATATTTCTTAGGAGATTTGTATTTTTTAGTGTATGGGGCATAGTTCAGCACTAGAGTTTGCCTTGCATATGTTAGACACTGAGTTCAATCCCCAGCACTGAAAAGAAATAAGTATGTTTCACTTACTTTATAGTTCTTTATTACAATTTACTTAATGGATCAGTAAATCAGATATTACCCTGTACAACATGTGGAGTTAATGTTCTTTTACTAACTTAAAACAGCTTTCAAATTATGGAATGTTCTTAGTTTTGAACACAAATACATAATTCTATTTTTATTCCTTGTTTCAGAAATGTGGATATCCACTGTTGTCATTTGGAAAAAGAGTTTAATTTTCCATTATAATTTACATAAAGATAAAATGAGCTATGTGGGAGTGTCTTATAATCACCAAAAGAGTAGACACATAAAATATTTCTCAGTATTAATCTAGAAATTCATGGCATGGGTTCCATTGTTAACCAAACTCTTGCTGTTCTTTGTCAGTGACTGCATAAAATATAATTAGTTACATGCAAGCTGGACCCGCTGTGACAACGTAGCATGCGACCTGGTGATTCTCGATTTGGATATATTCTGTGGGGGAAAAGGACCAACACCAGGAAAGAGGGGAGATGAATTTAACAACTGTTCCAAACATGCTTCTTTAATTTAATTCATGGGGAACACACTTTGGTCCCCAGCTGCTGAGAAATGGCTGCCTGGGTCCATCCCTGGTACTTCTCTCCTTGTGTAATCCCACCTGAGGGCTTGCTAGACTTACTGACTTACTGCCCATGAGCAGGACATGACGGACAGGATGACGGTCAGGATGAGAGGTGGCTGGAGAGCTTAGGATGCAAACAACCAGGGACTTCTACCTTGGAGTCACCCACATGGACATCCAGCTCAGCCATACTCAGATTCCTGACCAACAGGAAGTGTGAGGGGAAAGAATGTTGCCTTTTTAAGTGGGCAAGTTCCATAGTGATTTGCTCTGCAGCAAAAGATAAGGACTACATTGCTTAATAATCTGATGAGGGTCCATGCAAGGCTTGCAGTTGACCTGATTACTTGACTTGTGTTTTAATTTGTCTCTCCAGGGCAGAGCGAATGATTAGCATTTTACATTACCTGTCTCACTAGGTTAAAACTTGGCTTGTTAATTTAGACATAAGAGGGACATATAATTTGTATTTGAACATTATTAATTGAAGCACAACTTGGGAGAGTCTTGGTCCCACTAGAGAGATATTTAGGGGAAAAATACTGGTACTTTTGAAATTTTACTCTGCAAAAATCATTCACCTTTAAAAAAATCTCTGATGAAGAAGATTAATACAATGTTATTTAAAATGTGTTCGCACCAGCTATTTTGAAGCAAAGAATAAAAAAAAAGTTTGGGCCAGGAGTTTAGCTCAGCAGCACAGCACCTGCCTGGCTAGTGCAAGTTCTTGAGCTCCATTTCCGGTACTAGTAAGCAAAACAAAAGTTTTTGCAACTTTGAAGCTACATTCACTGTTGCAGTTTAAAAGTTACATTTTAGAAACCTTATAGGGATGCATGGGTTCCACAGATCCCAGAGGGAAGTAGCACCTTTGAATCTTTTCCTTTGCTCCCTTTTGTGTCTAACTGATCACTAAATACCATCCCGACTTTCTTGGAAACATCTCCCAAATCCTGCCCTTTTCTCATCTCAGAGGGGAGACGAAGTCAATCCTGCATCTTCCACAAGCGCAGTGCAGGCCGATCTCTGCTGCTGTTTGCTTTCACTCCCGCAACTCCTGCACAGAACGGGCTTCCAGGTTCCTAAACACCGCCCAGCTTTAAAACGGTTAGTTCCTTTTCATAACCCAGAGAAAGGGGTGTCAGTAACGGCTCCTGGTAAACCGTGTTTGTTTGTTCGTTTGTTTGTTTTGCTTTGCCACGTTGTGCTTTCCTGTGATACCAGCATTTCCAGAATCCATCGCTGGTACCTTGGCTGCTCAGAGGGTCAATCAAAGTTCTCCCAGGGCAAGTGAGATGTAGCTGATTCTCTTGCATTGGGTATTTATTATGTGCAGTTACAAGGTCCAGGACAGACTCTGTGTGGGTCTATTTCAAAACACAAATTCGCCAGCATGAAGTCATGACTACCTGGGAAATGCTGATGAAAACTGAAGGAAAGCAAATCCAAACAGCTCCTGGACATACACAGTGCCAAGTCTGCTTTCTCTGAGAGCTCTCTGCTGTGGTGGCTTTACCAATTTCGCTCATATGTATTCTTTGAGAATTTAAAGAGTAGGGTCATTCCGCTTCCCAGCAAAATACAGGGCCTTTCATCCCCAGAAATGCACACATCTGAGGGTGTTCTTGGAGCGTGACACACCTCTGCTCTGCCCCCGGAGCTTGGGAGGTGCCTGACTCAGATCCTCTAGCTCTTGCTCGTCTCTCTCACAAGGCCGGCTGCGTCCTGTCCCATGGATCCCGTTACATTAAAGCCATTTCACTCAGAAAGTCCCTGGCATGTCACACAATTCATAATTCTTGGCTCTTTCCCTAGTATCACTTTGCTTTTTTCTGAGCTCTGTACCCTAAGAAATAGTAAAAACCTTAGATATCACAAGTCTATGTCTTCAGCTCTCACTTGTAACCACAATGGAAATCCGTCTTCATCACAACATGTCAGTTATATGGGTGAAAAGCATAGATTTTTCTTTGGTATCTTATGGAAATAAACCCTTCTTATACGAGAAGGTAGATGCACCAGTGACTTTTCTTTTGTCTTAATGTGAAAACAAAGCACAATTCTGCCTCATCTATTTTTAAAATTTATTTATTGATTTCCTTATCTGTTTATTTTGATTGTCTGACGCAGGATTTTTCCAGCCTGGCTTTGAACTGTGCTGCCAGGTTAGCTCAGAACGTGCAATCCTCCCACCTTGATCTCCAGGACTAACTTTTACTTTTGCGTAATACTCTTAAAACTCCTTTATCTGTCTGGTAGTGAAGAAGCCCTCTTGCTCATCCTCTAAAGAGACATTGAGGCTTTAGAGAACAAGAACATTCTGCTTGTTACAAAGTCATCTCCACCCACTGCTTGCTCGCTGCCCAGGAGCTGATCCTCGGGTGCCCTGGTCAGCAGGTGCTGATATGTTAACTAGAATGGACGGATCAAAGAGTGGAACAGGAGGACCAGGCCAACACAGGGTTTCAGCTTCAGTTCACGAAGGCAGACACGTAGACACGATCAAAGAGGACTTTTGGGGTCGCTTTGTGATCCCAAAGACCTTTCCTCCTCCTACCATCTTGTTAGGAATTAAGACCCCAACACACAAGTTTGAGGCACATAAATACTTGTTTCCTAATTGTGCCTGAAACACGTTCCTTTCTAAAGGAGTTGCTACGGGGCAGGATAACTCGAGCGAACTGTGTTGTAGAAATCTATTTGTATTTCTTTGGTTCATGATTGTAAGTGCAAGGGACAGAGTTGCTACAATTTCCGTTTCTCCCCCCTTGTCAGTGGTACAACATCCCTTCAACAGCAGCTTTCTAGTTCTGAGTGCTGCATGCTAACTGGTTTCTGTAAATTCTATGCAGAAGCATCGTGACTCTCTCATACTGAAAATGGCAAAACTTATTTTCCCCACGCACACGATACTCCTTTTCCTAATGTCCAGGCAGCTCCTTCTATGGTCTGTAGAGAGTCTAGTACATTATGTTTCCCTCATCCATCTCCTTTTGATATTTGCATTATAGAAGAGTCTATTAAAATAGTTACTCAATCACCAGGAACCAGAACAACATGTTCTGAGCACCTCTTCTAATATAGGCTCTTGTAATGGTCAGATCCTTTCGGCAGTTACTGATCATCTTTGGCCATTGTTTAAAGGGAAAGTAGTTCAAGAGTAGCATAGATAATATGGAAATAACACACAATAGCTAATCCAAAGCTTCTTTAAAAGCAACACATGCTGCCATGAACTTACAATTTTATGGGCAGCACGAAGACATAGAAAAGGAAAAGCATCTTCCCTTACCCAGCCTAGGTGCACAGCTGAGGCAAACAGGAATCTTTCGCAAACAGGAAGGAACCAAGTGATAAGGGAGCAAAGAAAGAGGAGGGGGAAGGGGTTAAACAAGACTTGGCGTGCTCTGTACATGTAGGAGCCTCACAGCATGAGTGTTTGCACTGTGTACTGCAGACAGTTTGTTTTACTGCTAGTAAAAACAAAAATTAACAAAAGACAGGGCAACAGGATAGAAGCAAACAAATTATTTAATTTTTATGTGTCACAAGAGCCCTGCTGTGGATCCATGAAAATAGAGAAGCCTGGATGGTTTCTGCTGCTCTTGAAGCAGGTGGACAGTCTTGGAGCAATGCGGAAGAGATGGGAGCAGGGGAAAAGCTGGCATCCAAGGGCGGTAGGCAGTGCGCGGCAGCATGGCCTCACAGTTCTGATGCTCCTGGTCCCTTCTCTGACTTCAGTGCCCTTCTTCCTGCCACAGAGAGAAGCAACCGTCTTGTGCAGGGCTCAGGACCTGAGGAGGGGAGCTTAGGCTATCCTTCCTGGGCCTCACAACCTGCTTCCAGGGATGCTGGTAGAGGAAGAGGAGGGAACCTGCCTGGTCTCAAGTTGACACAATGTATCAATCATAACAATAGTGGCCACCTTCCTGTGGGGAACATACACCTGTGCCTCAGTTCTTTCCTTTTCTCCTGTTCCTCTCCCTCCCCTCCAACTCTCTTCCCTCCTTATTGACAAAAGTGTTTGTTTCTATTTTATCTTTCTTTCCTCTTTTATTCTTTTCTCTTGCTTCAGCAATGTTAATTTCCACCTCTAAATGGGTGAAAAATTTCACTTATTGGCTGTCATAGGATTTCTTCATCTTAGGCATCTGTAATTTGGGTTTTCCTGAGTTGTGACAGACTCCCAGATGCGTGGGCACCTCAAAGCATGTAGAGCCTTTATTTTCTTGCCTGAAAATTTTCTTCAGGAATTTTGATGGGTTTCATAGTCTAATGAAGTAAATAAAACTCTTCAATGACTTAAATCAGATTTCACTACTGATTTAGGGTTTCTTGACAAGTCTCCAAAATTAAGAACTCTGTTATACAGAACAAAGTCTCCTAAGCTAAGTAACTTCATTTCTGTTGCAAAATGGGTAGAATGTTATTGGGGGTCCTTAAATGCAACTAATAGCACAAAATTACTGATAGTTAATTTTCTTTGAAATGTCTAAATTCCGCTTATTTTGTCAGCAAATATGCTGTGCACACTGCATAGGCATCATATACTGTGTTTGCGTAAGTGTGGTACTGACTTATGTATATATGCACCTGTGTGCACATGTGGCATAAGTGTGGTACTAGCTTATTTATGCGGCTGCATATTTTCGTATTGAGATCATCACCAAAGGTTTAGGAACGAGGCTCCAAGCCTGGGTTAGCAGGTGGGAGACCTTCTAAATGTGTGTGGTGGAGACCTCATGAGTAGGGCGTGGATCAGCCATTGTGCTCGTGTCTCAGGAAGTTCGTATGCAGTGTGTGACTGCCACAGGTCTAGGCGTGACATCAGCTCATGGTGTGGACATAGATGGTTCATGAAACAGGAAAACCGAGGCCCAGCAGCAGAAGCCAGGAAGGAGCCGCACTGTCTAAGCTGCATGCGTGCAGGGGTCTCGCTTTTCCTCTATCCGATGATCTCTAAACGTAGATACGAACTTTCAGTTGTTGCCTAGAAAACTCCCGCACACTTAGATGCCCAGAAGGTGAATTCCGGAGTCTGGCCTGGTTCTCAACTCCAGGACTGCAGCATCTCCGGCAGGTGTCAGCGGGGTTGGGATTTCGTGTGTGCACGCGGGGCTTCCAGCACCCAGACCCAGAATTCCCACTGTGAGATGCCACCCCTGCTCTGATTCCTCCTGACCTGATTCCTGCCTGTCTGTGACCAACCAGTCCGACCCAGCCTCCAGAGCCGCCTGCAGGGAAGGCTGTGATTGGTCACTGGGAAGGGACCACACCTGCAAACCTTGGTCCCTGACCTGACTCTCTCAGGAGCATCCCCGGGTTGGTCCCAGGGTTGGTGCTGGGGCCCCCTGGGAGCTCCGCCCGTGAGGGACCTGGAAAGGGCCGGTGGCGGCGCTGATCCACGCATCAGATCCCTGAACTCAGCCTCGTTCCCCGAGGTCCTAAGAGCGGACAGATGAAAACTGGTCCCTTTTCAGAATCTTAAAGGCATCACTGCTGAAAATGTCGCCTTCTTCCTTTTACGCCTCAACTAAAATCTCACGCAAAGCTCGTTTCTCAAAATGTGATTTTTTAATTTAAACTTACACTATAATGTAAAATTCTCTATTTAAACTCAAAGTCCTACCAAATTTTTGAGGTACTGAATGTCTAAGGTGTTCATGTTCTCATTTGTTTCAATACATATCTTTAATTTTTATTTTTAGTAGGATAAATATATGAAATATTATAAAATAATAGAAAACATTAGCACAGAATAGTGTAAAATCACCTTGGTAGAACATAAAGCCTGCATTTCCCCGGGGGGTGGTGGTGGTGGTGGTGGTAGATGTGCATCGCACACGGTGGCTCTTTTTCCGCCGACGCCGCCTTCACCAACGCTTCACCCGTGGTCCCCTCCCTCCGCCTGCCCCTCTGTCTCGTAGTCAGTCCTCTTCCCTTTTGCAAAAAACCAAAATCTATTAGGTTGTTTCTATTTCTCTTACTTGACTTCTAATTTGCGCTTTATTTTAATTTGGGGTTTGTCGTATGAGAGCAAGCATGCTATGTAAGCTCTCGTGTCTAATTTATTCTAGTTAACATAGTCTCATAATGCATCCATTTTCCTAAAAATAACTTTATTCTTTTTTATGGCCGAATAGTGCTCCATTGTGTATAAATACCGTGTTTTCTTCATCCATCCATCTGCTGATGGACATATAGGCTCCTTCCAAGGTTTGGCTATTATGAGTTGTGCTGCGATAAACATAGTATCTATGTACCAGTGTAATATGGTGTCTTTAGCTCTTTCATGAAGATACCTGGAAGAATCTTCGCTGGGTAGAATGAAATTTCTATTTTTAGTTTCAGTTTTATGAGGAATCTCTGTACTGACTTCCTCAGTGGATGTACTAGTTTACACCCTCTCCAACATTATTGGGAAGGCTGCAGGGATAAAAAGAACCCTTCATTTCAAAATTTTTGATCAACTTCTTCATATCAGAAATCTAACCAGTTCAAGAGTGTCATCATAACAAAGAAAATAGTTTTTCTGCCTTCACAGAGTGAAAGAAAGTGAGTAAAAGACCGGCGGATGGGTAGATGCCTGATAGGAAGACGTGATGTAAATGTAGACAGAGGAGGAGTTAGGCTGATAGATAGTGTGGTTAGGGCATTAAAATATCAGCCGGGTGTGCGAGGTCACTGATGGAAGATCTTTTTTCAGAGAAGGAAACCATGTGACCAGAGATCTCAAGGACTTGGAGGACCCGGCCATGAAAAGGCAGCTAAGGTGCCGAACGAAGGTCAGGGTCCTCAGGGTGTCCAGTAAGGCCGAGATGGCAAGGGACAGCAGAACCAGCCAGCAGCCTTGGCAGTGGCCCTTCCTGATCATAAGAAATCATCGCTTGTCCTTCTGCAGCTGGTTTATAAATCATAAAGCCTGCACGGATGCATATGTACTATAGTGATTAACAATGTCTTCTCTCTAATTATTTAAAAGCCCATAATAAGAGTGCTGGTAACTTTGGATGAACATTTATCAAAATATGTGCAACATTTTCATGAGAGCATTAAAATTTATATTTTCCCATTTTTTTAGTCCCATTTAAAACATTAACTTGGGCTGTAGTACATTCATTGCTTCAAGACATCAAATTGCAATAAAATTGGCCCTTGAGAAATTGTTCTTGGAAACCATTCATAATTCAGTGGAAGGAATGACCAGAAGTTTGAGACAGAAAGAAATTAAATTTTCAATATTTCACAAGAAGTTTGATGATTCCCGAAATAGGAACTTGAAAATTTTTATGGCTTCCTACAGCTGGTCAGTTTTAAATAACTGTACATCATTCACAATTAAAAGTGACTTCAGAGACACAGTTCTTCCTTGTATGACAAAGTAGGATTTCCAGTAACATCTGAACCCCAGCTGGCCCAGCTCCCTCGCCAAGCTCTTTCCCCACCTCTTCTGCCATCTGAGGTGGACTCAGCTGAGGCCTGTTGCCTCCCCTCCCAGGATGACCTCCTGCTACCAGCTGTGTCAGAGAGACAGAGAGAGAGAGACAAAGACACAGACAGAGAGACAGAGAGACTCTTAGCTACTATGTTTCAAAACAGGGCCCTAAGACTTGGGTTCTGTTAGCCAGAAGTTCACCTATTGAAATAAAAATAACCTCAAACATCTATACAAAGACTTATTTAAAATACTATGAACAGATATCCAGATCTTTTCAAAATCTAGTGTACTATTGCATCTCTTAAACCCTGCCTTTTTTTCCCCTGGTATTTCTGGTTTTAGTAAATATCCTTGTGCAGGAAGTTAGAAATAAATGTTCTGGTCATTACCAATCCATTCTTCTGCTTTATGAGAACCCCAGACCTCTCTGCTTTTCTCCATCTACCTGGATGTTGTTTTGCTTAGCCATCATGGTCTCTCTTGAGTACTGAGACAGCTTCTAAAGTACTCTCCTCCCATCCACAATTCTAATTTCTAATCCAATTTCCACTCTACAGCCGGAGAGATAATAGAAAACACTCACCTAATCATATCATTTCTCTCCTTAAAATAAATTATCCTTGGAGAAAAATAAAACAAGGCAGGCACATATTGCAGTCTCAGGGGCCTGAAAACTCGTTCTTTGGACGCTTGTCCAGATTGTCTCTAGTGGAGGCAGACAGGACTTTCCTCAGTGTCCCCAGCCAGCTGGACTTACCTGTCCTGCAGCCTTTGAACCCTGTGCTGGGTCTGAGTTTTCACCTTCCTTACCCTTCCTCTCCTAATCAGCATAACTCTTACTCTGTATGATCCTTTATATATGACTTCTTCAAAAACACCCTCTGATTCACCAGTCTAAATTAGTCTTCTCACATTTTTAATTGAACTTTTATTGAGATGATCATAAATGCTCACCAAATATAGAGCAGAGGGACCCCATGGTTCCATTGTACAGTTTTCTCCAATAGTATTATCTTGCCAAACTCCAGTATGATCATCAAAATATTGACAGTGACAGAACATATCAGTCCCCTTCCTGACTCCCATGGTTTGTTTCTATTCATGTGTGTGGATGTTTTTAGCTGTGTACAGTGTTACCACGTAAGTATTTTGATGTATACACTATTATGGACAAAACACAGTTTCTTGCATCAAGCATTCCTCATGTTTTTTTTAATAGCCATTCATGCTACCTCATCTCATTCCTTCTTTTCAGCTGTTGCTAACAAACGTGCACCCATTTTCCAATCCCCTTTCAGTGCCCTCTTTCTTCAATTTACACTACTGACACCAGTTGGCTTGGGTCTCCTCCTTTCCTTCAGTTTTTTGTTGGCAGCCAAGGTCCCAGTTAGACTCTAAATTCTTTGTTGATGAAGGCATTTTCAGCTTGCTTCACATGACTAGACAAAGTAGATAATCAATAACTTTTTGCTGGTGCCCTGATAGATTTTAAGGAAAACAAAACCAATGGAGGGTGATAGGGAGAGCTTGGAACAGGAGCGAAGGGACTGCAGGGGGACATGTAGAGCACGATGGGACCTTCCACTAGCGCCTTGGTTTAGGAGCTCGGGTGCTCTGAGCTCCAGGATCATGCCGGACAGGCAGCGCTGTGCGGCCACATCAGGACTAGCTCTGCCCAGGGCCAGACCAGCTCTCTGTGTCCAGAAGCAGAGTCGGGCTAAGCTCAGGGAGGAAACAGCCCTGTCACTGTGCAGTGGGAGGGCGCTCTGAGTACACTGCAGAGATTTTTTTTTTGCCAGTTCTTGTTTCTTGTTCTTATTTATGTATTTATTTTTTGCTAGTTGGAATTTGTGTTGTGAGATGCGCTGCCTCTGATCGCCTCTGAGATGTGCTTTCCTAGTGACAGTTCTCTTTATGTGTAGGGTTTAAATGTATAATTATATACAAGCACATGCATGGATATTTATAGACATCTAATCCTTCAAGAAGAAGCCCCAGTAAAACCGGGCAGGAAACTCCAAGCAGCAGCAAAATAACATGACTAGGAAGGTATCAAAGCTGACAAAGAAAACTGAGGTGAAAATCTGGCATCTTATCAGCAATGCAGATACTTCCTCTGTGCCTGATGCAGGTAGGCAAAGGAGGATCGGCCTTTTATCCTTTCTCATAAGAAAGTGGAATGTCTTTTGTCTTTGGAGGATAAATTACTAAGGGCAGAATTTCACTTAAACACACAGCACACACGCGAGCATTTTGTGTTGTGCTAAGGTAAACCTGGGCTGGCCAGGTGCCGAGGGTCCGCAAGAAGCTCGCTGGCTGGAAGGGCTTTGTCCCACCCTCAGCAAGTGTTTATGATCTTCCCTCTCACAGCCCCTGGGCCTCTCTCTCTCACCTGACTCCTTTCTGGGTCAGATTTGCTGATCGTAGGAACAGAGACGATAACACTTGATGCTACTCCTGGAGGCCAGAGAGACACACAAGAGTGTCTGAAAAGGTGAGCTCTCGTGGGGAGGGAAAACCCGAACTGGTCCCCCTCCTGCGATGCCCAGTTCCCTACTCTGATACAAAGCTGCTGACTTCACTCTTAAAACGTGTTTTAGAGATAATACTTATATGGTGTTATCTATGTTTGCATCATTTCACTGGGAAAAATTACAAGACTTTCAAGATGTTAATCAATAAGGAAAATTACCTTATACTCGTGGACTGAAGTAATTGCAACTGTTTTACTAAATATGTTTTACTTTAGAAAACATAGTCTGTGGCACACCTTCAAATTATTGATTGAAGACTATTTTGAAATTCATTGGTTAAATCATTGTTGGAAAACTAGCAAAATAAAGAGAATTGGTGGTATGTTAGCATTTATAATGACCAAATTTGTTAATGTGGCTAGATGGATAATAATACAGAAGAAAGTAAAAAAAAAAACAGGATGTAAGAGATAAACTTATTGAAAAAAGAAAAGCGAGTGCAGGTAGTTCATGGGGAGAGATGTTTGATCAGAAGTATATGAGAAGATATTAAATCTCATAAATAGGAGATATAAAGGCATGCTTTTGATATTAAAGTGAATATCAGAAATAGAAAAGATGATTTAAAGGCACATTTTTCAGCCCTAACTCAGTTGATACCTCAATCTTCTAAATGCACTTTCAGGGTTAATCCAACTAAAACTGGCCACAGAGGCATGAGGGACAGTCAGTCTTGTTCTTAGCACATTTAAAGGATTCACATCCTCTGTTGCTAGGATACAGCCGTGAGGATGAGTTAGGCAGAAGGGAAAATTTAAGCTCTTCTCACATGGTTCTAATCTATGGAAAGGGACTTGAATAATTGTCATTATAGAGAGAAATAATAGGTTGAATTCTATAGATTGTTATGAAATAAATCACCAAATAGCAGTCATAAAATATGTGGTCTCCTGCATGCTTGGGCGTGTCAGTGAAGCAAGATGATGGATTCCTGGGGTGTTGGGGCGATGTCTCCTTCGTGAGGATTCCGAGTCTGAATGTTACACACAAAGTGCAGTGCTTAGCTGCTAGGTTAAAAAGAATCTTCCCAGGGCATTTGTCACGGTGTGCCGAGGACTGAAGGACTTCTAGAGATGCGAGCCTTTCCTAACGTCCCTAGAAAGCCCCTGGCAAATCCGAACATCATCCAGCCTCCCCTGGCTTTTCCTCGTCTCTGCAACCCATGTCGGGTCACTGCTCTTAACCTTGACCTTCTGTGGTCTTTGCATCCTTTCTAATAAGCACCAATACACACAGGTCACACTTATGAAAAATAATGTAAAGTGAATTAGCACTTTGGCTTTTGGGACACAGTGACCTCACCTGTCTACAATGGTGTGAGTGAGGGAGAGCCTTGGGGGATGCAGCTTCCTAGAGCCCCATGGTATATTTGTGCAGCCCCGTAACACTGAGGAAAATGTAAGGACGGAGCAGCCCCCCACTCAAGGAGCCAAAGCAAACGCGTGGGCGTCTGTTCGTCAGCAGTGCTTCCTCTATCCTGCTGCTAAAGATTGTGCATGTAAAGAATCACGTTCACTGGGAGGCGTGGTTGTTTTCTGTGCCTATCAAATGTCCTTTAGACATGAATGGACTGCAGGGAGTAGACACATGGCAGAGACTTATTTTTGTCTGAGCGCACATAGGATAGGCATCATCTGAAAGAAATAGCTTTTCATGATAAGTTGTTTTACCTGGTACTATGGTATATGGAACTTTGTTTATTCATCTCTTGACATGAGTCCTAAGCATGAAAAGAAATAAGAAAATCACTAATTAACAAATGTCATTAGCTGTCAAGTCCTATTACTGTTGCATTGAAACAGACAATGATTGTTTATTATTTTACTTGAGAATAAATTCACTCAATGTAATGCTAGACCTTAATCTGTGAGTTTAAAATAAATTATATAGGAATTAAGTAGGAAATTTGGGCGTCATTAATCTAGGTTTCAGAAGTTAATGATCTGGCTGTCAACAAATGATCCCCACTGTGCTTTGGAAGACACATGCAGCCTAGATATATTACTAAGAAAAGATACTTAGCTGAAATGGAGAAGGGAAAAAAACAAAAAAATTTGTTCTAGTCGTCATAGAACTATTTACCTACTGGCACTGCAATAGTTGAGATATTTTCTCTGAGAGACTTGTTAATTATTTTGTTGAACAGCTAAGATATTTATGTGCTTAAATAACTGGAAGCCTAGTGGTACCTCAGTCTCCAGTCAGCATAATTTAGTTGCTCCTCGCATTTTCTGCTCTCTGTGACACACATTTGCACTTATAGGCTACTTACTTCTGGTACCCACTCCCCTACGGCAGGTCCTGCACACTGTCATATCTAGGGAGCAAGTGGAGAAAAGCCCTGAGTCCAGGCTCACTGGGAATAGTTCTAAGTTTACCTGAGGGGCTGCTTAGGTCCTCTGACCACTCCTGATCTGGACTGTTATCAGGTTGGGTCCTGGCGAGGTTCCTCCCGCAGTATGTGAGTCGGGGTGTACCCTGATTCTAAAGTCGGGCTGACAGGTAGGAAAAGAGGAATGGACAGGAAGCCTGCAGTGTCCACCCAGAGAACCAGGCAATGGGCCACACAGCAGAGTCCAAGGAAGGAAGGAGAGGCCCTTGGTGCCCGTGTGCAGAGAGTGGAAGGAGACGGGGCTGCCACTGGATCCCAGCCCACTCTGGGAGCCCCAGACTGCAGGCATGTGACTTGGACTCATTTGTATTTATTTGTTTTTCAAACTTTATCTACCATTTATCAAAAGGATTGGCCAACCGCTCTAGAAAAAGCCTCCAAAATTTCAGTGGCTTAAACCAGCACAGTTTCTCCCCCATTCATGTGACCTTCCAGTTCAGTTTAACTGACCTCTGCCCAACACAGGACTGGGCCCCAGGCTCTGCACATTTTTGGGGAGACCACAATTCAAACTGTGATGGAGGAGAAAATAGGAGAGACAATCATGGCCCGATGTGAAAAAGAAATAGATGCACCATGTCATTTACACGCCATTGGCCAGAGCTCAGGGTCTCAGACTGACTTTGCAGCAAAGGATGATGGGGAACGGGGTGGTTGGAGCAGCTGGGCAGAAAGGAGAGGAGAGCCAGCCCCAAGACAGCCTGTTTTGTCAGAGTGTCTCGGCTGTGACTGCAGAGTCTGGCTGATACACGTGATGACAGCTAAGAGAAGGTGCCCAAGAGCCTGAGCTGGAGGCCATCCTGGGCTCAGGGTGTTTGAGCAGACAGGGAGTCTGTCTGTCCATACATCAGCACCACGTATGTTCTTAACCCAGGTGGTGTAAGAAACACGACTGGAAATCTAGAGTGAGAAATCTCACAGTGATACAGACTCATGAGTGTGAAAGAAAGCTACATTCTAGGTGCAGAAATCTGCGTCTGGCCCACTGTCTGCATGTGCTAGAAATGGCCTGCTTCCCAGGAGCCCTAGGACTGTGCTGGTGCACTGGCCTCTCAGTCATCCCGACGGGCCGTTTCAAGTTTTGTAGTCAGCTGTGGGTGAAGAATACCTCCATTGCTGCCCACAGCAGGTTTTCAGCTTGGGAAAGGCCATTAAATTCCACCCTTGTAGGTTTCTTACTAACTGTGACCTTCGACTTGGAGGCTGTTAGCTCTGTCTTTAGGTAGCAGAAGGAGGCACAACTGTCCAGAACATTTTGTTTTACTTCTGCTTTCACTTGTGTTGGAGGCAACAAACATGAGAATCCCACGTTGTAAAAGCAAAAGGTAACAAGAGACAGTTCATTCTGCTTGAAATAGCTATTTTTCAACCTAAAATTTAGAAAATTAAAGCCTAAAATATCAAAAATGCTCATATTTAATTCTTCAGAGTTGACTAAAACAGTTCATTTCTGTTGTTTTTACCTATCTGAGCTCAGAAACAAATTTCCTTTGCAGTGTTTTGCTTTTCCCAGACACTGAGATAACACATTTCATAAAGATAGATTCTCAGGTAGCACCCATTTTCTCCCTCATGAGCTTCCTGGTTCTCCCCTGGCTCCCCCCGGACTAGAGTCACTTAGATGCTTCCCACTTGTGTATCCTGGACCCCTCCTTATTCCCTACCTGCTGCAGAAGCCGTCCCCCCCAGGAAAGGAGCTTGTCATGGGCTCCATGCTCCAGGCAAAGTGAAGTTGCTTAGAGGGAACCCTTCCTCCCTTTCCAGCTCTGGAAGAACCCTGGAAGCCGCCGGAGGCTCTGAAGTTCCCCATAGTGCTGCTTCCCTACCCCAACTCCCCAGGCCCCCGGACTCAGAGCCAGGCCTTCCCATTCGTGGGGTTCTGCAGAGACAGAGGAAGGGGCAGCCCAGGCATCCGGCCATCCCAGGCTTCCCTGAGGAGAAATAGTCACAGCCTCCTTGGAGCAGAAAGAGCACCTCACTTGTCAAAATCAAAGAGAAAAATGTCTTTGAGATTCTCTGAGGCTCCTAACAATGATCCCCGTGGGCTGCACTGGAGCCTGAGACACAATGCAAAGCAGAGAAAATGTGGGAAGAAGGATTCCTCAGTCTCATTAGTGCTCATTATCGCTCTGTTACACACTGATGTTTTCTCCAAGTGTGGAGTGCAAGTTAGACCATCCAATAGCCTCGGTTTCCCATCAGTAGATGAATGGCTCTGCGTTCCTTGAGAGGGAGCCATGACTATTGCGATGCTCTCATTCACCACCAAACCCTGAGCTTTACTGCAAAATGGCTAGAGAAGGCTCTGGGGAATGAGTGTGTGTGTGTGTGTGTGTGTGTGTGTGTGTGTGTGCTCTGTTTCCTATGCATTTCACTAATGCAAACATCTTTACTCTGCTGTGAGGGAGGGTTTTCCCCAGGGAGTCTCAGTGTCACAGTGGTGTTGGGCTTACAAGACCATACTAGCTGAGGTCTGGAGGGGGTTGAAGGGGCACCAGGGGACTGTCCCAAGAAGGCAGTCGCGTTGGTCTTCAGGTGGGGTTTAGCTGAGTTTCCAGAGTGAGTTGTTCTGAGGTACTGAGGCTGACCCCTTGGACCTCAGCATCCCTGTCTTACTATGTGACCCTTTTGCATGGGTTCTCACCTGGGCACATCCACCATGAAACCTCATGAGAGGCCAAACAGACAGAGCTCCAACCTGGGGTTTTCGGGTTCCATAACTGTAAACTCAACAAACACGTTTTTCTTTCCATATCACCAGTCTTAGTTATTTTGTTGTAACAACAGCAAATAGACTAATACAGATATATAGGACATAATTTATTAAAAACAAGGAAAGAAATATAGTCATAGAGTCAGGTGACTGTCACAGACACTTTCACTGATCTTTACCAAGTTTTGTACCTACAATCAAACTATGACAGCAACCAACCAATGCGTGTACTTGCAGCATGACACTTGATTGACATCTCTAGGAACACTGGCAAGTGAGAAGGAGATGACATGGAGAAGGGATGTGCTGAAATGTTCCTCCTCTACTGAAGCGCTCATGTGAGCCACTTGTGCACAGAGCGGGAGGCTGGATGTGGAACCCAGAGTGCTTCCCTCACCACGCTGCCCTCTCTGCAGCAGTGACCACGTGGACCACTGCTAGCTTCGTCTGAATTGGGGGCGTTTTCTCCAGTGCTTCCTCAAGAGTGCAATCAATAGAACAATAAAATCAGGTCCTGATTTATATTGTTTGCTGACCTCCGCGATGTAAATACCCTCATCAGGCGCGTTCCAGTTACTAATGGGAGAGCGCGCAGAGGAGCCAGGGAGTCGCAGCGGCGCAGTCCCGTAGAACACTGCACCACGGAAGGTCTCCAGGCTGGCAAGTCCAGATCCCAGCGAAACGGCGCGAAATCATTAACAAGCAATGTGTTTTTTTGTTGTTCATCTTTTTATCTTTTTTCTAATAGAATAATATTATTTTATTATTACCATTACAATATTTGGTATTGAATCCAGGGCTTTAACACTGAATTATATCCCCGGACTTTGAATTGTCATGGAACATGTGATCCTCTTGCCTCAGCCTTCCAGAGTGCTGCATTATTGACGTGGGCTGCCAGTGTCAATTTATATAATGTAATATTAGTAATCTCTGTCTTAGAACGGATTTGGGAAATTCCTCAACATTTAACTATGAGATTTCCTGAGCCAGTATGAGCTGGTTCCACCTACCTCTCATATCCATGTTGTCTAATAAATAAGATTTTGCCCTGAACCTATTTTGTCAAATAAGGTTAACTTATCATTGGCAGTGCCAAATTAGATTTCTCCAAGCTGTTACTGATACTGATACCTCTGTCTATATTAGATTGACCAATGAATGTATTAATCAAATGATAGGGTTTTACTTCTCCATTATTTGAAGGCAGTAAAGTAATTAAAAATGCTGTATATTAAGCAGCTTCACATTGCTAGGATAAGATCTCAGATACTTACAATTTAAATGAAGAGAGGTTTTTTTCTGGCTTATAGCTTTAAAGGTTTCAGTCCATGGTTGGTTGACTCTCAGACAGAAATATCCTGGCAGAGGGGCAGGACTGTGGAAAGCTGCTTATGTGATGGCAGTTTGAGAGCAAAGTAGGTTTGAAAAGCCTTGGGCAGGTGGTTAAGGAACAGGGTCCCCAAGGTCACACACTCATGGCTCACCCAGACATGCCCAGAATTGCTTTTCTACTCTGAGAGACACCTCTAAAGCCAAGCAAGATACCAAGTGAGGTTAGCCATCCAAGTCTACCCCTTGCCAACCTGACACTGAAACACATTTCCTTAAACACAATCTCCGAACAGAAATAGTATAAGGTCTTAACTCCACCTAACATGCTGTAACTAGCCTGCATATAACCAAAAACAATAATTACATCTCCAAAAGCTCAGCAGGGCCAGGATGACTCTGAAGTCCAAGCCCAAAGTCTCCACAGATTCACAGCAAACTCTTATCTGTGAACACTTGGAAAATTCAAAGAACACGTTACATGGGACCCAAGATACAATGGCATGGAGCAAACATTCCTATTCCACAAGGGAGGAATAGGGGAATGAAAAGGAATCAGATCACACCAAGACAGAAGCCCTGTAGCTCCATGTGTAGCTCCAGGATCTAAGGGGAGTCTTCTGACAGAGGTGTGTGATGTCACTCCCCTTCTGGGCCTTTTCATTTGAGGACAAGTCATGGGGCCCATGGGAAAACGTGAGTTCCAGAGGGCGTGGGCAGCCTGGTCCCCCTGCGCTTGCTTACTGCCGTCCACACGGCCTGTCTTCTGGACTGGCTCAGCTCGCTGCCTGCAGCTCCCTTGGCAAATGGTCCACACTGGTGGCATCTCCATCCTCCCAGGGCCTCCAACACGAGGGCGGGCTTCACGCCTGTAAATTCACAGTGATGTTCTCAAAGAGAGACAGAAGTGAGCCCAGCCTTGACTTTGCCACTTTTTAGGTAAGCAGAACTGAGGCAGTAGCCCAGATTTCTTCGAAACAGAAAATCATATCAATGACATTGAAGGTTGTTGTTTTTGTTAAATTGAATGCTGCACATCACACTTGTGTTTGCCACATATTAAGAATTTTAGTGTTGATTTTTATAAATTTTTATTAGTCTTCTCCATATGTTTTATACAGCAATTAAATTACTGTGTTTGTAACACAGATTAATC
Organism: Hydrochoerus hydrochaeris; assembly: GCA_004027455.1. NCBI lineage: Eukaryota > Metazoa > Chordata > Mammalia > Rodentia > Hydrochaeridae > Hydrochoerus > Hydrochoerus hydrochaeris. Next base: position 39,073 of record PVLA01008423.1, on the reverse strand, counting down.
AGCCTTGCTACTCATGAAGCTGGTGAGTACATAAGCCAATGACCTAATAAGATTTGACCATTTTTCTGTCCCCCAGAGCGTGAGGACCTAAGCACAGACAGGGCATTTATTCTGCACAACATCCACTGCAGAGAAGTGAGGTCCTGACCCACACTCTAATTCAATGGGGTTAAGTCACCATTAGCAGATGCTAAAACAGAAAGGGTCAGGGAACAAGAACTCTCTTGTGGGAAAGGAAAAAGGCAATAAACTTCTGCCTGTAAAGAACAGAGACATAGGCCAGGATGGCAGAGCTGGTCACATTTTCTGCAAATCAGTTGAGCACCGAGTGTGCAAACTTGGGGAGATTCATGCATTTGCTCTGCATTAAGACAGAAATGATAGTTAAGGTCCAAGAATAAAATGGTCAGGTATTTCTTGTGTACTCTGCACAAACCCCTTCCCTGATGGGGGCAGGAGATTAGAAAACACATTTGTGAAGTGTCTGTGAATGAAAAACTTGAGATAGACCGACTACACCCTAAGATTAATAGCCTCACACTGAGAGATAAACTTATTTAGAAAGAGAAGGATTAAGTAAATATGGCCCTCCGTACATCCAAGGATGTTTATAAACAGCCATTGTGCATTTTCTTGGAGTTAGTATAATTCAACAGGGAATCCAGGGCTATATGCCAACAACTGTAATTATAGTATTTGCGGATTTTATTACATAACACTGAAGTAGTGCTGCACAATTCAAGCCCATTGGAGGGGCTGAAATGATACTAATACAGATATTTGCCATCCTGGCCAGGATCTAAAGGAAGTCATCTGACAGAGGGTGGCCATGTCACTCCCCTTCTGGGCTTGTCATTTGGGGACAGTCTTACTCATGGGCAGCTGAGGACATCTCTAAAGCAACAGCGGCCCTGCAGTGGCTGAGGCTGGAGAAGTCACGATTCCTCGCTCCAGTGATCACTTCGGGGTATTTGCATGAGAAATCCACACCACGTCTTTTCCACTTTCTCCTGCAGTGTGGGGAGCTGGTCCGTGCGCATAACACATCTTAATTCTTTCTATATCCCCTCCCTTCCCTTCTCTCTTCTGTCCCTCTATCTCTTGGGCCTTTTCCATATCCAAAAGATCAGTTTCCCTGTTTTCTGGCATCTATCACTTCTTTTACTCCTCAGTTTACTTACACTTTGGGTTTCTCTCATCAGAGGACCGGCATGCTGTTTAAGCCTGTGTGTCTAAGTGCATGTACCATCCTGGCCTCAAGCGCACCCGCTTTCCTACAAATGACTCCAGTTCCTCCTCCTGGAGGGCAAATCCCTGCTTCACTGTGTGCTAACTGCCGCATTTTCCTTTCCACTTCTGTTGGTGGAAATACAGGCCACTTCCAAGACTTGGCTATTTTTCATGGTGCTACTGTGAGCTCAGCTCTGAATAGAGATCTGGGGGCGAGGTCTGAGAGGGGAGCCTTGGACAAGGACGCAGGGGCGCTCGCTGTGGGGCCTCCTTGGTGGCCCACAAAGGCAGGGTGTCTGGGAAACTTCCTCAGGTCTGATTCTTTTAAAGCCAAGACAAAACAGAGAACTGTGTGTGTCACTCTTCTCAGTCTCTTCTTCCTCTGTGTGCTAGAAACTGGGATGCACTGCACCTTCCTTGGTGTTCTAGAAACTGGGATGCACTGCACCTCCTGGGGTTGCTGCTTTCTGATTTTACACTCTCCATGCAATGAGGTTTCAGTGGTTTATTCTCAAAGAAGGCTTTCAATAGATGTCGCTTCTTTGTCTTTCTCCTATGTAGTGAAATACACAGTAGTGGGGGGTTGTTTGCTTTTGAGCAATGTCACTACACAATCTGCAAAGCAGTGACCACAGTATATGGGTCCCCAGGGTCAGTGTACTAGAGACCCTCATGAGAGAGACTAACTCCAAGGTCCCCACTAGAGAAAACCCAATGTACCCAAACTACAAAAATGACACTTTGTACTTTCCTAACTTCTCTGAAAATTAAAGCACAAGTTAGTGGAAAGGAAAATAGCTGGGTACTATTTGCACTACATAAATCTATCAAGTCCTCCAGATTTCCAAGGAAGCCTTACGAGTGACCAGCACTGCATGGAATTCTCACCTGGGGTCTGAGGAGTGATGAAGAACGACTCAGGCCTCCACTTTTAACCCTGACAGCGCAATCAGATTAACCTGAAATTGACAGATGCCCATGTCTTGGCTCAGCCGTTAGTGAATTTTTCAATTACGATTATAAGATGTGGCATCATTTTATGTTAGAACTCACCAAGGGACGCTAACCAGCACCCAGAGTTCAGAATCGGTGTTGCGTACTAACCAACCAATTGGCTTGTAAAGCCAGGTACAAGTTTGCAAAATGATTAACCCGTGGTCCCATGAAAATAAAGGACATTACAATCAATTCATAAATATCATCCTAGAAACATTTTTAGAACAGAAACATTACAGTGATTTTTAAACTTAAAATTACTCATGATTTATTAATGGTATGTTTTATAAATGCTAGATGCTGGAAGGAAGTGGGGAGGGAATCAGAACGCACAGTGAGCGTCTCTTTAGCTCAGAGCGTGAGAGCTGACAGCGGGCTCCCCGCACAGCTGCGCTCACCATCCACATTTTATCGAAGCTGCCCATCCTACAGAGTCCCCAAATATTACCTCCCCCAAAATCGGTATTTTAATTAGAGTAAGAATTTTCCTTAACATTTTTTGTGCAATTTTGTTTAAATTTTAGAGACATAATTACTTTGTTTTTATTTTAAAGAGAGTAAAACAGAACAGTAAAATGAAACAAAACAAAACAGTGGTAGCGCAGCAGGAAATCCACAGTCGTTACTATTTTGCATGGTGTTATCCTCTAAATAGTTGCCCAGACCACCGGCCCCAGGACGGCAAAGTCAGGCAGACAACACACGCCAGGTTGGCTCCCTACGTCAGTCATCCCCGCCTCAGCCTGGGTTGTTCCTGGTTTTTGTTTTTTTTTTATTCCTACATTCATTCCTCAATGAATAAAGAAAATTTTCAATGAACCGTATTTAATCTATACTTCTGTCACACAAGTTATCACAGTGTCTATTATAAACCTGTAACAAGGTAAAATTGCTTTCTTAGTATATCATTTTTATTAAAATCCCAAAGGAAAATTTGCTTTGATAGTGGCCTGAATAGTTTATTACAGGTGATATTAAGCAGAGTAGAAATCACACTCTGGGGAGGATAAAGAATACTGGGAAGAATTCAAGTCAGCAAATGTTCTGAGGTTTCAACTTCCAATGTTTCATTGTATTTTTAAAGGTATACATGTCAGAGACTTTATATATATATATAATATATATAGTGCATGATATTAGTCTCACATAAAATCAAAGTATTCTGTATTGCAATACCTTTATCTGTATTCAATATAAACCCCATTTCTGTTGTAGTCAGGGGTTGCACAGAGAACAATTAAAATCAGGACATGGAGTTTATAATATTATTTTTATGATGGTCATCCCGAGTTAACACAAGAAAATGCAGTAAATCTGTCCACATCACTAAAGACATAGAATATTTAGCCAAGGGCCTGAATCCCACGGCAGTGTCTCACATGAGTCCAGGTGAAGACCCAGAGCTCATGACAATGCCTTCCACGAGTCCAACTAGAAGCCTAAAGCCCACAAGAAGGACTCATGCCAGTCTCTGTTATGGATCTGTGCTGGGAAGGCCCAAAAGTCAGTGGTGGAAGCCAGAAAGTCTATGCCAGTGGGGTGAAGGAGCTGTGCTGGTAGGCGGAGGGTTCTACACTGGAGCCAGAAGTCACACTCACAACAACTCCAAGGCTGTCCTGAAAAGCACCACAGCCATCCTCAGCGACACAGAGGCCCCAAGCTCCTCCAATGACAAACACAGTGGAGTACATGCCGGGGAGCCAGTGTGACGAGTTCATCCTGGAGATCAAGCAGCACGTCTTCCCCTCCACAGCCAGGAAGCAATGCTCAGTGTGAGGACAGAGCTTCTCCAGGAGAACCAGCGGCTCAAACAGCAACACGTAGGAGAGCCCACAATGCCTCAGCACACTAGCGCCTTCCTTCTCCTTCTCCACGTCTCTATTTATGCTGGCAACTTTCCTCAGGTGGGACATCTATGCTCAGCACCACACTGATTTAATTCTGCTTGTGTTAAGTTGACCACCAGTTTTTAATTCCTAACACCACTCATTTAGAGATGGCCCATTTCTCCACTTTTTATTATTTACATTATGACAGTGAAATTCTGCCTATGGATCTACCTACTCTCGTTCCCACGCTATCACGGTGTTCCCTGAAACTGGGTGAGCAGGTCCCGTGATAGCATGGGAACGAGAGTATGTAGATTCATGTGCTTCTTCCTGTGGTCCATCATGCACACAAGCAACTGGCAGCAACTTGGGATATGCCGGTACCACTGAGAGGCTAGATTTTAAATTTTAATCCATCAAAGCTTATCTTTAAAGTTGTATTTCTACAGGTCATTGGTGTCTGCCATACAAAACAGTGCAGCTCCAGTGGCCGGGGGAGAAACTTAGAAAAGACAGACGTTTTGTTACCTTGCGTGTGTTAACCTTGCTTTAGGGCACAGGGCACCTGGAAAGTCTCAGCTTGCTCAGTCTTTGCAGGAGTGCAGGCCGCTGCACAGGGGTCTCTGAGTGGCTGTGGACCCTGCCTCAGTCAAGCCATGGTCAGCCAGATAACTGCACCAGTGGGCCCTCAGCAGGAATGAGAGGCAGTTACTGCTTCCTACGTGGGTGGGCTTACAACAGAGCACTGGGATATGGTACAGGGAAAGCACTGGTGTGCCATTTTCTTCCAAATTTCACTGAATCTTGGGTCTTTCTTCCTTTCTTTGTCTTGTGAAAGTTCCCTCGCTCTTTTGAAGAGCATGGTTCCCTCTCTTTGTGCCTTCTTTCCATCTCCATCTCAATAGAATTGGCTTCCGCCTTCCCTGGTCACAGTGGCATTAACAGCAGCGATCTTGCCCTCGCCACGCTGTCTCCCCCTCTGGGATGCTCACAGCTCACCTCGGGAGCTCAGTGAGCCTCAGTGCCCCTTCCTGTCCTCCGAGTCCCTGCCCTGCACCCCTCTGCACACAGCGCCCCAGCTTTGACCCCTGCCGTCACGGGTGGCCCAGGGCACCTCATTGGCATTCAGATCATCTGTGGTGCAGAAATCAGACATATCGCGCCAGTGCTGGCTTCTGTTGTTGTTTGTTTCTGCTCCTGTGAATTCAAAACCCTGAAGTCATTTCTTAATATCCGAGCTTTCCCTTCTGCTGTTCTAATCTCATTCCATCATCATTACCTTTGTTTTCTACATTGAATTAATTAAATTCCCCTTCAATCAAAATAACAGATCCTCCCATGTGCCTCTTGAGAAGCAGAGAATGCTTTCAAGTATATGTGATTCAACTGTGCGGTTAACTCATGACCTTCGCGTTTAATATTCTGTTTTCCTATTATATGGAGCAGCTCTTTCGTTTCTCCCCATTAAACCTCTGCCCATGAGGATAGTTTCCCAAGCTGATTTTATGTCAGAGTTTCTTACCTCTCTAAGTGCGAGGGTTCAGCCCTAGGGCTTTGTCTCTGGGGCCAGGTCCTCTACCACTCAGCGACATCCCCAGTCCCTTAAACCAAAATTTCTAAAAACTAAGTAGACAGCACTGTTCTTTTTCCTTATTCGTTTTGATCACATATACAGACCATTCTGAGGTATAGCCTCAAGCATATTGATTATTCATATCCATCAAGATAATATGAACAGAATATTTTTTCTGATGTCATCTTCCCAAGAATTTGGTAATGGAGGATACCAGGTATATTTTTAAGGGAAATGGGTTTTCATTTTTGATTCACATTTTTCCTGTTAATATCACAGAAGGGAAAAACCCACCTGTTGGTGGTGACTCGTATTTGTCATTATCTATCTCACCCAGTAGACTATTTTTCCCTGTAGCATCTCCAACGCTTTCTTTTTTCTACTTTATGCTAATTCAAGCAGATGAAAAAGGCCCGCCTAGTTAAAAATTAAATTAGGTGAAAAATATGATTCCCTGGCTAGTACATGTTCAATTGCAACTCTGGGCAAATTATTATAGATGAGAAATAAATCCTTACAAACAGCCCTGCCATTGGAACACTGAAGTTTCTTAAACAAAAGCACCACAATGGAAATTTTGTAACTTTATGGAACAACTGTGATTGGAATAATATCTTTTCTGGAAAGTTACCACTTCATTGGTAGCTTGTTATAATTCTGGAAATTATCACTGGAAAACGGAACTTTTCTCAGTCCTCTTTTCTATATTCAAACGTAAGTATGGAGTTTGTAATCTATCACAAGGAACAGTTCTCAACGCAGTGAACGTCTGAGAGTCAATAGAGAGCAGAGTTTTCTGTTGGTTAAAAGTCATCTTCAGGGTTTAAATGATCAGTGGCCAAAGGCTCTGGCCTAACTGTTCCAAGTGGAGAAACATTTCAGGGTCAGATCATCTCACTCTTCGGCTGATTCTCGCACAGAATAAAAGTGCACAAACACCATGCAGCTGTGTCTTTCCCCAGGACAATCCCTGTGTGACCTCTCACTCTACTCTGAAAAAAGAAGGATTTTTTAAAAAACCAACTTGCTCTTCTGTGAAGGAGTGAGTAAAGGGCATCCAAGAATAAAATAACCTACGTTCCTTAATGAGGCTGAGCTTTCAGCATATGAAATTCTAGCAAGATCCTAACGCCACCCACTTTACTCTCCACTGGAAAATTCTTCAGTTTAATAAAATCACAACTTTGCAGCCATTCGAGTATAATGCAAAACAAGCACCCTTTGCAGCACGTACTCAGAGAAAAAAGCGAGGCCTTGGAGGGAGAAGACCACTGCTGTTGCCGGGATGCTTTCACTTGAAAATTTGCAAGGGAAGTGTTTATATTGCTCCTGAGTGGCTCAGGGCGTCCAAAGAAGTGAAAAGCGTGCAGAGGACAGTGCTCCAGCTGCTCCGTGCAAGTCCCCGCTGTGCACCAGAGGTCCAGGCCAGTGGCCGCGGGCAGGGGAAGGAGACTTGGGGGCGGGAGGACAGCGGTTCCCTGAGGACCGTGGTAAAAGGCTCTGTCTTAGACGTGCTGAGCTCATCCTGTCCCCGTGTGGGCCAGGCCTCAGAAGAAAAGCAAAACTAGACAGATGATGCAGGCGTGTGACCAGAACGTGAGGACCATCCACCCCTAACCCCAGAAATGCTGCAGAGGGCGGATTTGGGAGAATGTCACAGAAAAAAAATCTTCTACTTAAATCTAGGTGAGATGATTGCTTCAGAAAAAATATTGAAAAGATGACTTTGTCCTGGGTGATGAGCCGACAGGGTTCATTAAGGTGTTTGTATTTGGTTTTATTTTTGTTATTTAATATACTATTCAGTCTCCTCCAACAAATGTTTCTAGGAAAAGCAAGATATAAAGCAGGAAAACAGCAAAAAGAGTATATAAGGCATAAATTCATAAAACAATCTTCTTAGGATCTATTTTACAGAAAGGACACATTATCAGACAGAACTGTTATTAAAATGCATTGCCTTGGAAATCAGAATTATTTCTCCATGTGATATGATCCTGAGAAAAAACATCTAAGCCCAGACAAAATTATGATCCATAATGCAGGCATTTCTTGTATATCAATTTCATCAAACATAATAAAATAGAACTTTAATCTAAATTTCACTCTAGACTAGGAACATAATGAAAAATAAGTTTAAAATTTTTGACAAATATCTGACCTGACCCCCATGAAAATCGTGCTTTGTTCTCTGTAAACACTCATGTGAAAAAGCATTTATTTTTTTACCTAGCAGATGCTTTATGAATACATTTCCAATCTGAGAAATAGACTCTTCGTGTTAAGAAGCCATAGCGAGAAACCAAATTACCCCACCCTCGAACCTTGGATGCATCTCTTCAATTCCGGTAGCTCAGAAGTAAGCAATAGATCTCCAGCCACTGCAATAGTGCTCGGTGCATTAAAACTGGTGTTAAATTTGAAAAGGACAAGATTTTTACACAGAAAATATGGATGATTCTTCGTGAGGCTGTTAGATCCTTATTTAAAAGGAGAAACGTACTTCCTGCGTTCTCTGCTGATCACTGGGGCAGAGGCAAGTCACTGCAGACACTGAGGCTGGCTCACACACGGAGACGAATACTCAGTACGTCTCTGGACTTTGCAGCCACAGTTCACATTCGGGAACGGCCGGGTGATTTGTAAAATTGTTTCTCATCCTACTCATGTCTGTCTCTCCCTGTTTTCTTTACAACACATTACGAAGAGGGCAGAGAGATTACTTTCCTCCATATGGGCTTCGGGTCAACTATGGAATCAGAACTACTCAGACCAAAGGAAAGGGGGAAATGAGAAATGAAGGCAAAAAGTAGTATGAGAAACCACTTCTGTGGGAATCCCACAGGCCTGGTTGTGACTGACCCCTGGCTTGCAGACTCCTGCTCAAGGAGTGAGCACATCTGCCGGGCAGGAACTATGTCACTGTGAGACTTGAACCCATGTTTGGCTTTTCTTCTCCTTTGGACAAAAATAAGTGTGTGTTTCTCACACACTTGGGCACTGAGATGAAGTCCACAGCCCACGGGAGGGAAGGAAACGGATTTGGAGCTTGTATAACCTGTAGCTCTTCCAGTGGTTCCGCTCCTTGGGGGGCTTGTTGGAGCATCAGAAATTACAAAAGCTAAATCACCCTTTCTCCAGCAGTATTACCATTGCAATTCATGTTACTTTATAACCCTTCCTGCTCTCTTCTGGACCAGGTTTTGGCTGTGTCATCACAGTCATTAGAAACAGTGGAATGAGTAAGTGCTGAAATTGAAATGACTTCCAGTTGTGGGAGAACCCTACAGCAATGACATGGAGCCCTCGTGCATGCCTGTCACCTGCAGAGGACTTCACTGGTGTCAGCCATGGAGTCTTCATGACCCCTTGTGGGCTCAGTACCAAGCCTGGCCTATGTTTATGTGCAGAGAGAAACCGAGGTCGCCTGGCTGGAGAGAACATGTGTTCTAAGTGAGGGCTTCACTGACTTTATTAAAACTGCAAAGGATGACCTAGCGCCAGCCTCCCTGCTCTGTGCAGGCGCTGTGACTGTGTGGTGACTCTGGGAAGGGGGACGCGGTGGCACCCTTTGCTTCACTCGAAATGTAAATGTTGAGAATGACCATGGTTACCAGTTTGGCTAAGCAGAGAGAATTTCAGAGAAACGCTGAGTGCTGGAGTTGGGCCGTCCTCAAGGTACCCAAGGAGCTGGTCGCTTCATGTTGCATGCAGGCAGAAAGTCCCCACAGCTTTGGCAGTGGGGCCAGTATCGCGTGGATAGTGTCAGTGACCATGCATTCAGGAGGGAATCTAGGTGTCCGACCCTGGCTTCTCTAAGGTCACACTGCTCCCAGATCCATATCCCCACCACCCCGTCAGTGCAGCAGTGGAATCAGAACCACTCAGTCCACTACCAAGGCCTGTGGTCCAGCAGAGAAGGAGTGGCACTAGAGCAGCCCCGGAATCCCATGACGCCGAGGGGGTCAGGCCAGCCCCCCAAACTACACTGAAACTGTTCTTAGCTACTGTTTATGCTTGGTTTTGCTTAAAGCATACTAGTGACCCCTTCGCTTGCCACCACAAATATTCTGGGGGTGTGAGATTTGTGTCTTCTTTGCAAAGATCCCTAAAAATGCTGCCATCATGCATAAGGGAATGTTTAGGTGTGTATAGGTGAGATGGTTGGATCCCTGACTCAGATGCCTACAATGTACAGTTCCCCACTGAACTCCTCATGGAGCATCTGGTCAACCTAACTGCATAAACTTAGACAGTTTCAATCACCCATAAAATAAAGGACCACCCATGAGCAACTTGGGTCTTGAGTTAAACTCATGGTTAGGTAAAGAGATGGTGAACTGAGCCATAGGGGCAGGTGGAAAAGACAGGAGGTAGAGGAGGAACCGCAGAGCCCACAATGACGTTTCCAATTGGAATGCAGCGTCTCCTGGCAGCTTCCTAAGCTGACAAAGGTTTGGGAAACACAGAGAGGCCCTGGTAACCACTGCACAGCATGGTTCCTACAGTTGAAATGCTCCCCCCCACACACATCCACCGCTCTCCTTACATTTAATTTGAAAACAGGTGCAGCAGAGGATAACGTTGTTTTCACAAAGCACTTCCTCTCTGAATGAAATGCGAACACTGTAAAATCTGAAGCCACAGTCAGATGCACTGGCTAGAAAGAGCCCGATCTGTACTCACACCGACTTCCTCAGCACAGGCTGCAGAGCCCTAGCAGGGCTGAGGCCCGTTCTCTGCATTTTCTAACACTCGTGAGACAGGGAAGGATTGATATGAGGTCTACACGAAGCACCCCTGTCTCTCCCCACCCCAGTTTCATCACTGCCCTTGCAAGTGATGATAGATTAGCACTTGCTAAATAGGAGGAACTTTAAGTCCTGAGCTTCTTTCCATCTGAAGATGATCTCGTAGTTGTTGCTGTTGCCCTGTGCTGTGGATTAGGAACCCCAGGCAGAGATAAGGTGCCTGCCTTGGGCCAGGCTGCTGTAAACATTCATCATAAGTTGGGTTCCTTATAGCCTACTGAAGTTTGTTCCTTCCAGTTCTGGAAGCCGGAAGTGCTTGCTTCCAGCCTGGTAGAGTTGGTAACTGGCTCCTGGTTATGGAAGCCCATCTTCCCAGCATGTTCTCATCTGGAGGAATTTGAACATCACCACTGGCTGAAGCCTCTGTCCGAAACACAACCCCACCTGTGTTACGGGCGTCAAGGCTTCTTTCTGCCTCTGACTGTTCCAGGGGCAGAGGTGCCCCCCCACTCTGAGCACCATTATTGCATTCACCTCTCGATTTTACTTGTGATCACCCTCAAGCTACGTTTCTAGCAAATGAAAGGAAAACTTGCATCCCAGGTTGACCGTAATAGGCATACTAGAGATCCATATTCGGAAACATAGACGTTTCCAGACCTCTTGGTCTTCCAGGAAGCTGCTCTGAGGTTGTCTCCTGCTGTGTACAATCCAGCAAGGTCTCTCACTTCCGCTTCACGTACATTTGGTCTCAATGGCCCACAGCCCTGCTGTTCAGACCCCTCACACCCACCAGGGAAATGCACATAAGTCCTCTCCTGAGGTCTACATCCATCCCTGAGTGGACCCATCCTTGAGTTCTTTCTGCCCACTAGGACTTTCTGAGTTCACTGGATTCCTCCCCAAACCAGGTCTTAATATATAACCAAGAGCACTACCTTATTCAAAGCAGAAATTCAGTGTTCGTGATGAGTTGAATCACGCTCCCCCCAAACGACGTGCTGAAGTTCTAGCCCCCAGGCTTGTGCACAGCGCCCCACCTGGAAATAGCTCAAGGGTTAAGCAGTAATGGAGTTACACTGCTGCCAGGCAAGTGGGCCCAGTGCAGGCTTCTGGTGTCCTTAGGAGGAAAGGAATGTGCTATGTGAGGACGCAGGCGTGTAGGAGGTGACCAGGGGACAACAGCGGCAGAGCTGGCAGGCACAGCTGCAAGCCAAGGAAGGCTGAGGCTTCCTGCAGCAGCAGATGGGAGGAGGGAGGCCCGGAATAGTTAGTGCATCTCCAGCAGCGTGCAAAGACCAGATTCCTGTCCGCACAGCCTTGGACTCTGGCCTCCAGAACTCTGAGGGTCCACTCCTGTTGTCTCCAGCCACCCTGTGCCTAGAATTGAGATACAGCAGCACTCCTAGAAAATCGGCCCCAGATCTAATATTCCTTATCTGTCCTTTTACCTTCCACACGCAGCCAGGTGCTGCTCCCCGTGCTTATTTAACCTTCTGTAAGTTCTCAAAGCTGCCTCCTCCTCCCCGCTCCCATCACCCGCTCCGGCTTCATCATTTCTCTTGCGAATGCAGCATTTTATTTCTCTCCTTCTATAATCACCCACCATTAAAATCCATCCCCCACACAGCTGTCCAAGTGATCTAATGAAAATACCTTGCAACTGGGGTCCCCTCTTCTAAGACCTTGTATTATTATGCAACTCCATTTGAAATGCACGGGGAAGTCCACATTTCTGGGAACGAGCCAGAAGGTCCTGTTTCCAGGACTGGACAGCTGGGCGTCCTCAAGCCAACCTTCCCGCCCTGTCATGAACAAGAGCAGAAGTGACCTGAGGCTCTCACCTGCCTGAAATCACAGCATGGTGGGACCTTTCTGCTCTGCTCCCACACTGTGCCCAGGAAACCCTTCCCTCCTCACCCTGTGCCACAGCTCCTGATTTCCTGCCCTTCCCCACCCAGACCCTGCAGCCCACCCATCCTGACCACAGCTCTGCTCCAGGTCTTCCCTCGAAGTGGTGGTGGCCCTGCCCACCATCCCCAGGAGCCTGAGAACCTCCTGGTGTAGGGAGTACTTGCAGTGTGGCCTGCTCCCCACACTGGGCCCACCCCACTGAACCCCTCATCTGACAGACACGGCAGTGCCCACCCTAGAAAGAAGCCGCAGCATGAGGGGCCTTCCTATCTCTCACACAGTGCTCACCTCCTGGATGTTGGTGGAAGCTCCCTTCACCCCAGGTGTCAGGGGTGCAGGGATCATCCAGGATGTCAGAGCTGTTCCCCAGTGACTCCATGCTCTAGATGGGTGGCACCAGGTGGCTCCATGACTCTAACTTTGGTGACAAGTGACATCGGGCCAGTTGGTAGACTCCCCTCGTACAAAGTCCAGCTCCACTCTGGAAAATGGACCTTCTGGTACTGTCAGCTTGGACACTAAATTCCTCTGGGCTACATGTCATAGAAAGAGTGCTCAAAATGTACAGTGAATATTTACCTTGTAAAAATGTTTGTATTTATTAGAGTAAAAGAGACCTACTGCTATTGATTCTCCTCACAAACACTCCACTCACTTCTGGTGCACGCTGTCATCTTGGCACTCTCTAAAGCCGCTCTGGAAATCCTCCTCTTCCACGGGTGTCTTTATGGGATGTGGTCAAAAGTGTGGTGAGTGCTCTGCCGTGTGCCGCCCTACAGAAAGGCAGCTCACACACCCGGGACACTGCGGCCTCCTGCGCCTTGCGCACTGGACCTGGCTCCGTTCATGTCCGACTCTTTCAGAAAGTCAAAATGACCATGAAAGGGAAGGAGTTTGAATTGATTGTGGACATTGAGGCAGGCACATCGGAGCAACTATGAGCTACCACTGCGAGAGGACCCCCAAAACTGCCGCAGGATGTGCTGCTAACACTGGGTTCAGCACACTTGAAATGAGGGGGAAGGTTTTGGGGGGCTAACGCCAGGGATGCATGTTTCAGTGTAATAATTTCTCAGATTAAAACAGTCGCATATTTTCTCAGTCACATCTTGTACACTTGTTCATGCTGGTTTATGCGTCTGTCTTCTGCTGAAGATTTCACTCCCCACCTGTCTACCTTCTTTACTCAGGCATACGTCGATGGCTCGTGGATGTAATTGTTCAACACCAACATGGACCTCTGCGAGCCAGATCTCGTGTCCCTCTGCTCTGTTCGTCCAACTTGATGACCACAGATCACATGGTCACTATTCATCTATTCTTCCTTTGAATGCTTCAGGGCGGGGTTGAGGTAATTTAAGCAGAGTTGAAAAATTAAAACACTGAGCACCTCTAAGCAGGTTTATATTTTCTTCATGCTTATTTCTGTAAGGTTCTAGCTGCTAATATTCTTTTTTTTTTTTTTTTTGTACCAGGGATCAAACTCACAACGTTGCACTTGGAATTTAGTGTCCAAGCTGACAGTACCAGGCAGGTGCTTACGCCACTGAGCTAGGGTATTCTCACTAATATTCTCAGTGTGCGCCTCAGGGTGAAACCTCCAGCCATTCTAAATAAATATTTCTGGCTTTGTAACTTCAAAATAACTAGGTTGCTAATTGATATTACTTATAATTCAGAAATTCTATGTTTTATGTGTTTTTAATAATGCCATATAAGATAATAGAAGATAAAAATAACATAAGAAATATATGCATATGTGTGTACATATCTATGTTATGCATATGATATATATTCACAGTGTATATATATATATATATATGTATGTTCATGATATTCTGTGTTCATGTATGCCTCTTTATTACACACACACACACACACACACACACACACACACACACAGAAAATCTATCATTGAGGCCCGAAGATTTAGCTCAATGGCATAAGTGCCTGCCTGGCAAGTGCAAAGTCATGAGTTAGATCCCTGATATATATATATATGTAATTGAACAGTTTTATTGTCAAATGTAATTAAACCACTGGAGACAGGGATGAGGTCTCTGGCTCACTAATCTGATGTGTGGCTCTAGAGATCGCATCCCTCTTGATCAGCACTGTGATTTGTAAATTGGACCTCTCGTGGGTTCTGGGGTCTCCTCCTAGCTGGGACTGTGTCACCTGCTGTTTCTGGGCTGCATTGGGAAGGAAATACACTTCTTCATCTTAGAAATATCCTTGTGCAACATCAGAAAGACAGACTTCCGGGCCGAGGCAGCTACCCTGGAAGATTCTAGACTCGTTCCGTTCCTTTCCGTGGAGCAGCGGGATAGCCTGCTTTTCAAGCCTGAGGGCACTGATACTTCCCTGGTCCCTCCTTCCCTTTGTGAGTCTCCTTTGTGTCCTGAGTGTGGACAGCCTGTCCAAGAAGGCTGTGACCTACAAACTCCAGAACAAACCAGAGAGCATCCAACAGCAGCAGGGAGCAGAGACCTTTGATCTTCCCAGTGACAATCTCACAGCCATCTCCAGCAGGTGGAGAGGCACTGAAGCCAGAGCAGGCAGTCGGGGAGGTGGGGGGCAGAGGGGGACACCCCTGCAAATCGGTCCACCCCTTTCAGGGGGCAGGGAGGGAGGGAGCCTGCAGAAGGGTGTGCTGTCCTTTGGGGGTTTGTCTGTGTAAATCACTCCATTCTGCACAATAGTTTTACAAGCGCAGGGACTCAGTGTGTTGCAAAGCAAGGGAAATCATACAAGGAACAGAGCGGGTCTGGCATCCTAGACCTGCCCCAAACACTGTCTCTACCATGCATGATTACATGATTCTGTCATTCTTCTTCCTAAAACATTTAACTGATTGTACTCCTGAAAAACACTTTATAATAAAAACAAACAAATTACATTTCACTGGCTGCACCGGCTCTAAAAAAGTTGGTATTTTCAAAGTCAGATTATTTTTCTTGCTGTTTAAGCAGCAGAAATTTTAACACGGGGAAACTGCTAGCAAATATATAATAATTAGTGGCATGAGGAGATATCTGAAAAATAGGGACTTGATGCATTCTGACAATGACCTTATTTTATTGATCTCTGCTGGGATGGATAATGCTGTAAAATGTTCAACGGTCTCATGGTACATTAGACAAGTAGAGAAGCTGAAAACAGAATTATAATGGAAAAGACTGAGAGACCAAGGGCTGGCCATGATGGGCGCTGCTCAGGGGAGCCTAAGTGAGATAATTTGCTGTGGGAATTGTCAGAATGAAGGACTTGGAGAGGGAGGAGGAGAGAGGCCTGTGAGAGGCTCGTTAGCATTCGAGACAGCAGAGCATTAGGATTCTCATGCCATCAAGTCTGTCTGAAATCTAGGGTAGGGATTCTGTGTGTCAATCAGTCAAACAGTAATTACCAAAAATAGAGATGTCAAGGACCAGTTCTCAGGAATAACCAGCTCAGGAGTGGAAGAGCTTCATTGGTTTTCTTTCTCTGCCAGTCAGCTTGTGCTGGATACAGTAGCAGGGGGCTGGGGGACCTCACTTTCTGGGGCTCTCAGCACAGCCTGGTCACCCTGGGTACAGGACAGGGTCTGATCTTGGGGGTACCTGCCCACTTGGTCCCTAAGATGTGGGGAGCCCCAAGCACAGAGAGCCCTAAGCTGATAGAGAGAGGGCCAGCAGCTCCCACAGCCTGCAGGGCTGGCTGTCCAGCCTGGCTTTGACTTTTACAGAAATGGCATCCTCGTTACAGCAGAGGACATTAACCCTGCCACCGCGGGGACATGTGAAAGGATAATCAGGTCACCATTTGTCACCGGCTGCTCTGTGCAGGTTGCTGTCAGAGGCTGTGACCCCAGGCGGTCATTTAGGTTTCTTTCCTAGGAGGGAGTTGATCGTGGGAAGACAAACATTTGCCTCTTTGAAAAGCAGGAAGCCACAGAGAGGTCACAGAGGAACGGAATGCTCTGTTTAATCCAGCTCGCTCCAACCCTGGTGGCCCAGGTGTTTTAACTTCTCATTTGAAACTCTGCATACTGGGAACCATAGTTAGTGCGACCTGCTGGAAGTGTAAAGATTTTTCACAGTGTGCTTGCTTTCTATTGCTGTGCTGTTTCTCCTATAATCTGTGCCATAATGTAGCACAAATGTACACATGACACTGCAGCAAAGCTAGTCCGATATTGCAGTAAGCTGGTGTTTCCATCACAGGTAACACTGCTTCAGTGTTCGCCGCTGGTTTTCACACACGGGACAGTAGTCATCACGTTTATTTTTCATGTGGCTTGAGGAGAAACGATAGCTTTCCAAAGTGATTTAAGTTAGTCAAGTCATGCATATATTTTATATTATACATTTCACAGTTGTGGTAATCTAGTTTAATGTGGTTTTAAAAATACCTGTATAAGCAATTTCCTTTAACTTTAAAAACCACAGTACGCATTCTTCCTTTCTCGTTAGCACGTTTGTAGCACCTGATGCTACCATCTTGCGTGTCACACAGTTCAGCTGCTTTCCTCAGCCCCTTACCTGCCTCCCGACCTCACCCCCGTCCTTGATACCCTTCCTGCTTGGAAAGATCTTTCTTCCTACTTTCTATTATCTATCTTTTATTTTGATCTTTCTTTACACTTCAAGTTTCTCATCAAAGAGAAACCACATGATATTTAAGGCCGCATGCCTGATTTATTTTACTAAGCATCATGGTCTCAAGCTGCATCCATACATGGCAATTTTAGACAAAGGATATCAAGAAATAAGATGGAAAGGAACTGAATTTTTCCCATTGAGTGGAGGCCGGGGTGCAACACTTGTTTGTAAAGTGAAGACTGTGAGTCTGTAATTCTGTTTAAGTAATAAATTTTATTTTTAATACAAGGAAATAGAATAATTGCTGACTTCATTTACTGCTGGCTTCAGTGTCACACACTGTGTCTGTATGTTATTTTAAGCTTTTCCTCTCTGTCTATGGCTTTAGGGGGTAAATGTAGTTGTTCAAGTACTGATTTCAATTTAGCTATATCGATTGCTTTTCTGCTCTTCCTGTCTGAGAGCTGCTTATGTAACAGCAGCTGAGCCAGACAGAAATAAGCCTTTGGAACCCTGTAAGCAAACCACTTGCATGTATTTTGGTCCTCTTTGTTCCCCCAAATCTTGACTGCAATTATCTCTTGGGGTGCTCCCGTGGGATATCCATTTCAATACTCAAAGACATCTTTAACTCAAGACTTTATGAAGCTAAAAAAGGATGGAGAACCAGTGGGCCCACACCGTGGACCCTGACACCTTTTACACCTTTTGTGAAGTGGTCAGTTTGTGTCTTCCTTTCGCACAAACTACAAAAGCTTCTTGTTCTAATCTATAATCATTTTTTAGTCAAAGAATCTACCTCCAGTTCGTGATGACCTTCACCCGTCTTGCTGTGGGCTCTTGGTGGGGTTCCGGCTTCAGTACTGTGTCTCTCCTCCCTCTATCAGACAACTGCTGTTGTCCGATGTCTTGCTGGTCTATGCAATATTCCTGATGTGAGTACGTGAGTTAGAACATAGGAGCTTCTTTGCTGTTACATCCAAACTTCTAAAAAATTGCAGATAAAAGCAGATCCCTTTTCTATTTTGCGGTTTCAGTTTGATATCAGTTCTTAATTGCATAGAACTGAAAATGCTTCCCTTTTTCAATGTTTATTTTATTAGACCGTGTTTGCAGTACACAGTTGCATTGTCACGGGAGTCAGTGCACGTATAACATAACCCAATCTTCATACCCTTCCTCTGCCTCCTCCTGCCTCCTGACTCTCTTTCCTCTTTGCAAAATACCTATTGCTTCCCTTGTAAGGTAAATGAATTCCAAAGAGAAGGGATATAGCAAAACAGAAACAACTGTGCTCTCTGAGGTCAGTCTGGATCAGTCTGGCTTGGATACTACCTTCGGATCTTAGGCAAGCTGCTGAAAGACCAGCTAGTGCGTCTTGTGTTAGGACTATGGATTCTGCTGATTTCCAGGTCTGGTGATTGTTCTGTCAGCATAGAAGGAGTCTGTCATGTCACATTGTGGCTTCCCTCTGTTCCTTTTCTGAAATCTCTGATCCTTTATCTGAGATGGTATCTGGGGACTGGGACTCCACACTCTGGAGCAGGCTTCCCATTATCTACTGGCCTTACTGGTTAGTGCCATTGCTTCCTGATTTTCAGCTGCCCACTGGCCCCGCTTCCTTGTGGATGCCAGCACCAACAGAGCAGGAGCTCTTGGGCATGCCCTTTAGTACCTTTGCTTTCCTCCCAAGGACTTACGTGATGGTAACTGTCAAGAAGGAAACTGCTATGATTTGTAGGACTGACGCACATCTTACCACTCTCTTCTTCTCAGATCTTGTTTGTAAGTATTTAAATTTAGACCCTAGGGCTTGATCAAGGCTGACTTATGATCAGTGCCCTAACTTTCATAGTAGTTCTAACATATCTCTTTGACACTTGGCCGTTTTAAAGTCTATTATTAGAAAATAAAAAATTAGGAGTACTTAACAATGCTAGACTACTTTCCCAAGATGAAACATCACAACTTTGCGTCGGCCAGGTTGCTGTATGCCCGCATCCATCAGGCTTAGCAGACTTCTCAAGGGCACCAAGAACTTTCTGTGCTCCATCATCCGACTGCAGGCTTTGTGTCACTTTTTCTGCACTGGATCTCCAAATGGACAGAATTGGTGCTGACATTGAAAAGTGTACACACTCACAATTAATAGCGTTCTCTCAAGGGAAAAGATGACTGTTTCCATGGCTCAAAGCTCCTTTTTTTGTATATTTTAGCCAGAAAGCCTTGAAGAGCTCACAATAAAACCAAACAGAGCTTGGCTAATAGAAATGCGGAAGCACAAAATGTAGGCGATGCAGAGACAGATTCCTTATGGGAAACCGCTGTGTCACTGTGTGTTTCCTCCTTGTGTGGAGATAATACAGCCTCAGGGATTACCAGTGATGGTGCATGGGGATCATGACTTGTGCGAACCCCTCAGAGCACCATGGTGATCTTACAAACTTGCTCTCCAGTACCTTTTACCCAGGTACTTTTTCAGATCATTTACACCTTCAGAAACATTTGCAATGACACAAATAAAAATTTGTGCATAAGCATGGAATGTGAACTTTTTATGAAAAGGTCTTTGTGTTAGCCCAGCAGTTTGCAATCTCACATTCTTTTCTGTGTCCCTCTTGACCCCACCCTGCATAAAATTGTTTAAAAAAGTAATACTTGCCAATTTCCCTTTTCTAAAGCAAGGCCATTTAGCATTCTGTTGGCAAACTGCAAACTTGTGAATCTCAGACCTGTGAGATTTGAGGCTGAATATCAGGAATATCCTAAGATTCACCTTCATAAACTTAATATAAACATAACAATAATTTCAATTCACTTCCTAGAATTGCATTCCCTTTTCTCCAGCTGTCTTCTTCTCTCATTCCTTCTCTCCCCTTTTTCCTGGTTTTCTTCTATTTTTTTTTAATAGTCACATGTCTTTCATGTTCCTCACAATTCACAGGAGACAAGCAATAAATATTATCATGAAGTTGGCAATTTTCTTACATAATTATACTGTTTTGTACAACTTGAAGGACAGGGAAAAAAGATGAGGAAGTAGGGGATAAATATAATGTCAGTATAGTCACACACCCAAAAAGATGTTTTCCCTCTCACAGGCATTGCAGATAATGCTGCTGACCTTGTGTGCTTCTGGCTCATTTGCATAGGTAGAGAAGTGCTTTTCAAATTCAAGGAAGTATAGAGGTGGGAGAGAAAAATAGAAGACTCCACATTTTCTGGTAGAATTTTTTTTTATTTCTTGTTTAAAGTCTAGAATTTTAAGAGCTTATTGGATTGAACTACAAGAAATTGCTGCATTTTTTCTCTAGTATCTGGGTTTGACGCAAATCCCCTCACACTGAGCTACTTCACCAGGCTTTTTGATTTTTTTTATTTTTTATTTTGAGACAGGGTCTCAGCAAATCATTGTTACCTCAGTTAAACTTGAACTTGTAATTCTCCTGTCTCAGCCTCTCAGAGTATAAAATTGTAATTTCTAGAGATAAAAAATGGTTGAATAACAGGAAAGTCCTCTTATTCAACATAACAGAATTAATATAATCATAATATAATTTTAATTCAAATATATTTCTGCCCCTAAAGAGAGAAGACTGCATTGCCATGAAAACACACTGTGGGCAGTTTGTAGCCACAAACATACTGTTTTACCATGATTTTCAATACTGTTCTTCTCACGGGCAAACCCATGGGAGAAAGAATGACTCTGTAATGTGCCAAATCTGCCACCCTAGTGAGCAATGGGGTTCCATGACTTCATCATTTTTTCTCGAAGGTGCCGAAGAAGCCTCCTTTGGAATCCACACCCCCCCGACCAAGCAGTTTTCCTGAGCTAACAGTGAGATTTGAAGTGAACTTGAACTTGGAAACCCTCTACCCTGCAGATGAGCTTTCTTGAGCCCAGGGAGACTTTAATTAATGTTAATGGAGAAACCTCCTTCAAAACCCAATTAAGCACTTAAATCTGCTTAATGATCTCTGCTCCCTGAGTCCGAGTGCGGAGAAGGGAACTGATTTAACTCCAGGGATAAAGTGTAAAGGTCTGTGGGTATGGTGTGCTGCTCTCCTACGGCTCGAATCTTTCCTCCCAGTTTCTCAGCCACTCCGCCTCTCCATGGAGGCCTGGCCCGCGCTCTGGAGCCCTGCCGTGGAAGGGTTAGCAGCTGAGCCGGGGGCAGCCCCTAACGCCTAATCACGGTGGTAGAAAGCACTTTTAAGATCCACACTGATCTCAAGGGTCTAATTAGACTGCAGGTGTTGGGCATCCTCAACGTGAGGAGTGGGTCCCCAACGCTCCACCACAGGTGTGACAGGAGAAAGATTTCTCCATACTTAAGTAGACAGTGTCCAGCCCGAGAGCCTGTGCCCAGCAGGACGTCATCGTCCGTCACCATCATCATCACCACCACCTCTGGTGTTCGTCTTGAATTAGTAATGCATTGCACGGGATGCATCTCCACATCAAAAATGTTAAGTGGACTCCAAATGAATGCGCTCACCCGGGTGTGTTAGTGCTGCCAAATACTTGAGTGCAGGAGCCTGAACTATGGTTTGTGTTTTACCTGAAAGATCTCTGGTTGGAATACTATTATCCTGAGATCTACGCTCAAAGCAGCATTAGAGAATTCCATAAAACACCCCAGGGGTGTACCTTGTATAAAGTCACTCGGCTTAATCCATTGAAGACAATCAATTTCCAGCAGGTTCTTTAATATTTGAAATGCAGGGCTTGGCATGCAGACAAGCAAATGCATCATCAACCAAAAGTCACTCAAACCCTTCAATTTATATAAGAGTTTGGTGTTGTTCCAAGTAGCAGTATAAACAACTCAAAAAAGGGGTATTTTTCTGTATATATTTGGGATACAAAACATACTGAATGTTCTACTTTGGGTGCATCATCCAGGAAAACAAGGGATTTAACCTCTCAGCCCTTTTCTCTGTGCTAATGAGCCTACTGCTGTCTGATTTCTCTGACTTCCTGTTTTCCTAATGTTGAGTACTTGAGACCCAGCTACCTCTCTGAATGCAGTTAGGGCTGATGTTACCGAATGAGGCTGGCTAGTTACCAATAAAGAGACCATCGAGGTAGACCCATGATAGTTGTGTTCATGCTCCCATGTTGCCTAATTACTTTTTTCACATACTTTTCCAAAACAGACTAGGACAGATTGCGGCTCTCATTGGCCCTGTTGCGGGTTAACCTGTATTGATGTTACTGTTTGTCTAAATTAAACAATAAATACAAATGGATCCATAATGGCAGTGTTCCTTGGCCAGTGTATCTGCTTATGCTTTTCATGTGGCAGATACTTGGTAGACATTAGTGGAATGAATAAGCTGATTCAGAGGTGGTTTCATTAGTTCTTTTCTGCGTGTTTTGCATGAGGCTCACATTTTGAAGTATGTTATCATTTGCAAAGTCTTATTGAACTTAATTATGTTGTCTTTTCCTTCATGTATGTATAGTTATTTTGCCCTCGCTAAAATTCTGTGAGGTTGATGTTACTAACGGAAACTCATTACGTAAGCTAAATGCAGATAAACATACCCTGCCCAACTAGAACATCTCCTAAACACTGTAGGCTTTCCACTTGAAGGGCTTTGTTCCTTTCTTGTGAATTCCTTTTCACTTCCTTGTCAATCTCATAGGCCTAACTGGCTGGCCAGGGGAAGTGGATTGAATTATCCACGCCTTGCTTCTTGTCTGGTGCATCAAGACTGGAAAATCACCAGTGCGATACCATCCTGTGTTGTGAATGGAGAAGATGCTTTAGAAAAACTTTGCCAAAATTTTAACTTGATGCAATTAGCAGGAAGATATCACTGAAAGCTCTGAATTCACTCATCATCACCACTTGGATACTAGCAAAACCCTTCTACAAACAGCATTTGCCAGACGTGTTCTTCGATTGAGGCTTATGGTGTGTCTTCCTTTCAGTGTGCAGTGTGCAAACCCACTAAGAGCTAGAGATGGGTGAAGACAGCAGGCAGGGCTTGGAGGGCTTTGCAGGGGTGCCAGTGTGCTACTGACACCAAGTCCCACAGGTGAAAAATTGTCATTGTCAAGGAGAAAACCAAGGCACCAAAAGTGGGTGCTGAGATGGTCCCCGTCCAGCAAACAGGGGGAGAGGGTTCAGAGCTAGGGCAGGGCTCTCCCTGGTGGGACTGAGAATGGTCACACTATTCCTTCTACAAAGTACTGCAAAAGTGACACATGAGACAAAGGAAGGAGAGGAACACTTTGTGCAAAATGGCACAGAAGGATCTGAACCTGGGCTTCAACAGGGAGGGAGCTGTTAGCAAGGGTCACCTCCAGTCTCAAAGAAAGTTTGTTTCTTCCTCCTCCAAAAGAAAGCCCTCTGAAGTAGTCTAGTCCAAGAATGTGCACAACCGACACACCTGGTGGCCAATGGGTGTGATATTTTGTGCACTGTGTCACTGCATCTCAGCTTCTGTGAATGCAACTTATCTGTGGTCACAGGGGTTGTGTGGCCAAGTATCTGACCCCTGGGCTTCAGCGAGAGCCTGGGTTTTAGTCCTGGCTCTATGGCTCTGCTTGCACACCTGTGTCAGGGATTTACACTTTTCAAGCTGCATTTCTCCCCCTGTTGTAAGAAGAGGAGCTATGTTAGCTGTTTAAAAAACAGCTTTTTTAGAACAGCTTGTTTGGGTCCTCTGGTTTTTCTCAGCTTGTCGCAGTTGTAAGATTTGACATCATCTATTGTCCCAAGTGTCATTTCTATTGTTTCATCTGGCCAGTGGTTAGGAAACATCAAGAGATCCATGCTGGTCTTCTGTAGGCTGCAGATCTGTACAATTCAGCCTTCAAAATCTTACCTTTTAGTATCTCCTCGCTTTGTTCTGCACTAAATAAGGATTTGTTCTGAGTAATTTTTATGATGCTTGTACTATGGGAAGGCAATGAACTATTGAGTAATTTTCCATTGCAAAAGAAACAATTTCTATCAGAGTACTTACACATTCCAGGAAATGTATAATTAACATTTTTATTCTTATACGAAAAAATGTGAAAGGTATTTCCTGGCTCTGTGAACCTTTACACACTGGAGACTTGCTGTGGCTCTGAGGCGTACATCTGAGCTCTCTGTCACTGTTTCCTGATTTCTCCCCTTAACAAGCAGCTGGCTTCTGCCCCTTTTGCCCACTGCCCACGGTCTTCCGCCCCTGAGGCCTGGCAGCCTCTTTGTTTGTATTTAGAGTCCAGAAAGTCACTTCTGTCAAGTGATTTGCTTAAAGCTCAACGACTCAAAAAACACCCTTTCTGGATGGTCTTAGTATAACGCAGTAGAGAAAAATATTAGGAAATTCACTGTGGGCAGCTGGCTGTGGGTCACACCTGTGTTTATTTCCCCCCCAGGTAAAGCCCATTTCCAGTGACAGTGAAGGGAAACAGGAGAGGCTTTGAGAAATGCAGTAATGGAAACTGATCTGCACAAATGAAAATAAAGTCTGCATGTGTGTGCATCGCTGTGTGTCAGGGTGTTTGCGTGTGTGCTTGTGTGTTTCCTGCAAATTTAAGGGAAATAATAATTCTCTGGACTGTGTTTTCAGTACCTCCACTGATGTGAAGTTTAAACCAGTTCTTCATATTTGGTTTTAGTGTTGACATTTTAAAGCCTACTTTGTTTACATACTTAATTGTCCCTCCCCCATAGTTGCTCACTAGGTAAAGATTGCCAAAATTTCCTCATCTTGATGTGAAGTTGAGGTTTACTTTCTCTTATTTCCATTTGATCTCTCTTTGTTATTGTTTTTCTAGTGAGGAATTATAAAATCAATTTATTACCTACAAATACCATCTTGTTTACAGAGAGATAATATTTTAATTGCTAACGTTGCTCTGGTGATTAGCCCAAGATTAATTTCAGATCTTTCCACTAAAAACCAATTCTGTCATCACCGGCTCTCAGCTGCAGCCCGCATCACTGTTACTGATCTGCAGAGACTTTTAACCCTGCTGTTATTTGCAGTTGAATAAAAACATTAAAGTGCTTCCCCATTTAACATGGAGGTAAATTTTTAGTTTTAAATTTTAAGACATAGCATAGGTACAAATTTATTGGCTTTTTTTTTGCGTTGCTTTGGACTGCTCAGATAAATCTAATATTCAAAGAGGGAAGTATCACTAACATAGGCAATGGCATATTTTATTGATTGAATATAAACAAGTGTTCTCAAAGCAGAAAATTCTTAATATGAAACATCCAGGTTTTATCATGCCAGCTTTACACAACAGTAGACACGCTTTCTTGATCTAAAGTAGGCATATTTCAGCATCTCTGTGCGATTTCTCTGGTTTCCCTCTGAGTATAAAGCCACTGACTGCCTGGTCATTCCAAGTGGTACACTGGGAACTGCCTGCTCCCAACTGTCCACTGGAGTTGCCATTAATTTTATTATTAATGATTATGAAATGCATTAAGTATAGTTTGGAATGACGGTGATTATGTTCATGTGTTGTTTTATGTTAGAATGGTGATGATGTTTGTGATGGTTGTTTGTGATGGTTGCTAAGCTCAAGGTGAATTAGATGGGCTAAGAGTGATGTATTTTCCATTTCTGCACAAGGAAAACAAAAGTTGTCTTCTTTCCTGAAGTTGCTCCTCTCAGGACATTCTGGTGATGGGTCAAGGACTGTGAACATAGGTTGCCTTCTAGAGTTAACTCCGTGAAAAGCCCAACACCCATTTCCCCTAAAATGCACCACTACCCAAGCATGGGAAAGGACAGGCAAGGCGTTTTATTGATTTTCCAAGGTTAAGACAGCAGAAAATAAAAGGAGCACAGTGAACACTCAGCTGAATTCAAAGCTTCTTCAGAAATGTGACAGGGAGAGCCACCCATGGTCACATACACCTGTGTCCTCAGCATTTAGGAGCCTGAGGCAGAGGATCACAGGCTCAAGCCCAGCCCGGGCAACTTAGTGACTTACTGAGAGCCGGTCTCAAAAAGAAAAAGTAGGAAGTGGTGGAGTGTAGCTCAGTGTGAAGACCCCAGCTTGGGTCTGCAAGATGCCCCTGGCCCAACACAGGAGCAGGGTGGGGGGTTGAAAGTCGTGCTTTTCAGTTTTACCGGTCACCTTGATTTGCAGGAGTGAAACTGATTTATTGTTGGAACATACAGTACGTGCTTTCTGATTGATTGGGCAGTTACTTTATCTTAAAATGTCAAAAGAATACCATTTTAAGTCTCAGTGTTAATAAGAAAATACAGAAACACGTTTCCTATTTATGATGTCCTTAGACATTTGTGGAATGTTTAATAATACATAAAATGAATTACCAGAAATGTATCTTGATAGAACTTTCAAGAAATCATCTGAATACACACACACACGCACACACACACACACACACACATACACAGAGAAAGAGAGAAAGAGAGACGGAGACAGAGACAGAGACAGACAGACACGTACTTAACACCATTAACACATGATGATCCCAGCAGGTTTATTATCAGCAGTTACATATTTGAATCTTGTTTTGGCTCTGGAACCTGCCAAGTCACAACAACACAAATAACAAATTTCACCGCCATTGTTGCTACTCAGAGTGAACATAACGGCAGTTTACCCAAAGCTGTGCAGCCCTGTTTTTAATCAACTGCCTCAGAAAAAAGTGTTACAGAGGAAATGGTTTTCTCATTAAAACAATAACAGCAAGGGAGCTAACCAAAGATCGCTCAGCAAATGGACTGTCCTGGCTAGAGCAGTGGGCTGTGTAAGTGATGGGCTCTCAGCTTCAGCTGCAGCCCATGTCTAGCTGCCTTCCACTCAGACATTCATTCACTCACGCACTCATTTATTCACTCACCCACACATTCATTCATGAAACCACAGCTAGGACCCACCCCAGCCCGGATGCCAGCATGGGGGAACCACAGCTGAGAGAAGACAGACCAAGCTCTTGCCTTCTTGGTGAGTTTTATTCTTATCTAGTCGCTTAGATGAAATTCATTAAAATCAACTTACATAGGTCATGCAAGTTCGTGCAGCACAATTTGACAGTGTGTGCGATTCATTTCACCTTGGAAGAGGCTTAAGATTGCAGGGTGCACAGGTCAGCGTGTGCACAGTGCAGGTACCATGGACTCTCACTGACAACCTCATCTTTTTGAGTTGGTTTTACAATGCCCACCCTGCAGTAGCTCCTTTGCTGCTTTATAAGTAGGGGCATCTGATGTACGTAAAGGAAGCATGCTAGGAGCAACCCAAATGCCCATCCATCACGGGATGGAAGAAAAGATGTAGTTTTACACAATGGAATATTACTCAGCTATAAAGAAGGATAATCTTGAGGTTGTTATAGGTTAATGGAGGCAACTTGAGGTCACACTCATAAGTGAAGTAAATCAAACTCACCTTTGTAAATATTGAATTGTCTCCCTAGTGTAAACAAAACTGAAAGAGTAATAAGATTCAAAATGTGTAATAGATATTATGAATGTGAAAGGGAAAGACAGTGCTCAGAAGGAAAGAGCAACTGGGTCAGGGGAGAGAAAAGGAAGAAGGGAAATTATATGTAAATATGTGTCCCTGTATATGTGCGTATATATACATATATGCAAGATAGATAATTATATTATGAATCTCTGTTATCTGAACAAATACTTCTCAGATACTAATATATACTGCATAATATGTATATGCAGTATATATTAATTAGTGTTAATTTCCTACTATTTTTTTTGAAATTCTGTATTGTTTCTATCCTATTTTCTGTTTTGTTTTTCAAAATTAAAAAAATAATTCCGACGGAGCAAGTGCCTGCCATCTGTGTTTAGTGAGCAGAGCGTAAGGACCAGGACCAGAAAACAAACTTTGCGATCCGAGGTGGCTGTTCCATCTGGCACAGGCAGTCCTTTTTCCGGGTAAAGCTTTGACATCTTTTCCACAAACGATACCTAGGATTGATTTCAGGCAGCATTTGTAAGATCGCAGACTTATGTTTAGGACCTTTTACCACAGAGAATGGGGCACAGATTGGCCACATTTGCCTCGTGCTGAGCTCTGCAGGAAGCCAGAGGCATTTGGAGGCCTGGGCTCCACCCCAGGAGCGGATCTTCTGTGATACACCAACCCCAGCACCTACAGTATCCAGAGTCAATCACTGTCATGTACACGAAAGCGCATTTGGACGCACTTGGAGGTTACACCAGCCTCCTCTCTCATCGTCATGGCCACACGTGGGACATTCCTCGTCCTCCCCGTGCACCTGCAGAGCCCTGCACCTGCTGCTGCTTTCTGCCCTGAGCCCCCTGAGTGACCCTCAGCCACCTGCTTCGAGCTGGCCCTGCTGTGTACAATTCCAAGGAAACTGTCTTACAAGGAAACCCTAACCCGTGCACCAGCCCTGCTCAGAGTCTGCATGTACCGTCAGGCCTGTGGCTCACTCTCAGTGGAATATTCTGGATTCACAGGCAGTGTGAATGCTCCTTGGCCAGGCCCTGGCCAGGTCTTAGGTCTGCTGCCCGATTCCGGGCTCCAGCTCTCAGACAGAGGAAGGCAGAGAAGGTGCGGGCACAGGAGGTCAGGGAGCTAGGAGAGCTCAAGTCTCAACCCTGGAGCACCGGCGTCTTGGGAAGGGAAGGCATACAAGCCAGCATGGCACCACGGCCGGTGGTGGGCATGCTGGGGGGCAGTGACAGTTGCGGGGTTGGAGCCTGGCCAGAAGGTTGCAGGCCTGGGGCCCAGAGGTTGCTGGTGAGGACAGGTGGGAAGTGGCCTCCTGCTGCCGTTGGGGTGTCCTCTCCCCCATGGTGTAGGACACGCACTAGCAGATGGCTCTCAGGTCCCTCGTCCCCTCTGCATGCACACAGGACAGGGCTGCTCAGGAGGCCACAAAGACAAATGCCTGCCACCTCCCCTCGGTGATGCCGGTTAGTGGAGTGGGCACACAGTGGCCCCCAGTCCTCAGCCAGTTCTGTCCCCTGTGAGCCTTGGCTTTGGGTCTCAGACATGGCAGGTGGTCGCGCTTGGCAGTGGGTAAAATCTGAGCCATGTGGAGGTGGGGGACAGCCACAGAAACGCGGCTCTCAGGAGAGGAGGGGACTTGCCCGGGTACTGCATGGGGACACAGCAGCTGGCACTGACTCCACGGAGCCCTGGAGGAGACCTGTGCTGTGCTGTGCCATCAGCTGCTGGGGCCTGGACCCTGCCATCCTCCACCCCGGCCTTTTTCCTCTGCCCCCCTAGTCTTCACTCTCCCGGTGTGGGTGCAGTGAGCTTCAGCAGACACCCACCGCTGGACAGGGAGGCGAGCCTTGTGTCCACCCCAAACTGTACCCGCTAGCTGGGCAGGCAGTGACCCAGGCAGCTGCTATCATAGACAGGGCCCATTATGTCCCCCCAGTCCTGCAGACTCAGACCACGCAGTGTCACTGCTGAGGGACATGGCACCAGGAAAACATCCCCACGTGAAGACAGATGGGAACAGCACATCCTTCCTCATGCACAGGGACCAGGGGATGTCACCGCTGCATTTGAAGATGACAATCATCTTTGATGCCTGATATTTTTCTTTATAAACCAAACTGCACCCACCACATTATTTTTTTCCCGGCAGAGTGACAGGTATTTACGATTTGAATCTGCCATCTCGCTCTAAAAGAGATATGGATTACATGGAGGGGAAGAGAGGCAGGAGAATTTTGCTTTCTGTGGGGGAAACATGACAGGGCACTAACCTTGGTGTCCCCCAGTGAAACGTTAAGAACCAGGAGCGGGTGAGGCCTGGCATGGGTGTGTGGGCACTGTCTTGGGCACCGGCTCTTGTGGGTCATAACCCCGTCCTCGGGGGCGTCC
Organism: Hydrochoerus hydrochaeris; assembly: GCA_004027455.1. Classification (NCBI taxonomy): domain Eukaryota; kingdom Metazoa; phylum Chordata; class Mammalia; order Rodentia; family Hydrochaeridae; genus Hydrochoerus; species Hydrochoerus hydrochaeris. The sequence continues at coordinate 9,368 of PVLA01008423.1, read as the reverse complement.
TGTACACTTCTTACCTCTTGTGCACTTTCCTGATGCCAACAAGACCAAGGCTCAGGGCGTACTGGCCTAGGGTCAGGGGTCAGGGCTGCTCCTACCTACAGCAATCAACGGCTCCGCCATGCCTGGTGCCTCAAAGGGAAGCGACTTTTGGGGACCAGCTGAAGACAAGGGCTGATAGAAGCAAACAGTTGACGTAAACGCAGCACAGCGAAAGACACATGGCCATGAATCCACCTCCAAATCCTCCCCCTGGCTTTGAGTACATTTATCCCGTCACTCACGCGGCTTTCCGAAGCAGCTCTGGAGTCCTCTGTTGTGAACGCCTTTAGAAGGTTTGATCAGAAATACAGAGAAAGCTCCTGCTCTGCGAGCGGCCCCCATGGATGGCAGCTCCTGAAAGCACCGCCCTGCGTCCTCACACTTCCTCAGTGCATCTGGTGCTCTGCAGGTGCTGGCTCCTCCCTCGAGTCAAAATGACCCTGCAAGGGAAACACTGAATCAGTTCAGGACATCGAGGCAGCCAGGACAGGGCCACTAAAAGTCAATCAGGAAAGAGGACTGCAGAGCTGCTGCAGGAGGTGACAGGACAGTGCGTTTTGTGTTTTAGAAGCAAAGAGGAGTGTTTTGAAGGGGATTAAAGGCCAGGTCTCTTGAATTTCTTAAATGTAATCATGCACCATGTTTTTGATCACCTGTGTTAGGGTAGAAGTAACCAGTAAATGATGCCTTCAAAGAACACCATGTCCCCTAAGCAGGGTCCGTGTCAGGACCACCAGGTCCAGGGTTCTCAATTTCCCCACCACCATCCTCGCTGGGTCTCCCAAGCCCTCGCCCCAGTAGAGACCCCAGCAGCTCTGCCAGGTGGTCTCCAAGTCAGTCAATGGCAGAGTGTCCCAGCGCGGAGTCTCTGAGGTCCATCCTGACTCATGTGATCTCCCTTCCCAAGAGCTCTCAGCGGGCGGAGTCCGGGGCCCAGGACTCAAGGTGAAAACAGCCTCAGCTCAGCCGTCCCGAAAGGTGACCTCCAGCCTCGCCGTCACTGCAAGATCTCGGGGCCTCAGTTTCCTGATTCGCACAAGGGAGTCTTCAGCAAGGCACATTGCTGTCACCTGGAAGGTCACGTCTACGCCTGTGCTGTGCTCCAGTCCTTGTTAGTGACAGAGGATTGTCTATCCTGTCCGGCCTCACGGAGAGAAGTGATTTACTCAACGCTGCTTCTCTGGATAAAGACGAAGCCATGGCTGCAGAGGTGCTCGACCTCCCCATGATGATTCTTGGGACATAAAACAAGTCTATTTATTATTCATCGTGTGCTTTCATATGAAAGATCCCTTGGTGTCCTTTTTATAAATCTATCTTCCTGTTTCCTTACAGCTCTGTGCAACCACAAACCACATGACTTACCAGCAACGCTTTTTCAGAAACTTCTGTCAGTCATATTTTCATGAGAAAATTCTAAATCCCTGTGAATCTCCGCAGTTATAGAGAACCCAGTGCTTCTGGACTGAGACCCCTCTATCTCGGCACTTCCCTCCTGGAGACAAAGCTCGAGCTTATAGATGCCAATGTTGGCCGGTTTCGACTCGGGATTGTTGTTATCTTCCAGTCTCTACCTTGTCCCCATCTCCCAGCGGTCATCTGAGTTGGTGGTGCTGACCTCAAGGTCCCCGCTGGCACCTCCCGGTTATGGTCCCTGGTCAGCTATTTCTCTCTTCTCTGCACAACAGCTTCCAGATCTTTGTGAAGCTGGAATTTTACTTTTCACATAATCTTCTTAAGATGAGTGGATCTTCTTACTGCCCAGGGCAATCTCTTCCCGTTAACTCGGAATGGTCGGCCAGCGTGCCCTCAGCAGATTTTACCTCTCTTATTGCAAGTCTGCTGCTGTAGATAAAAGATAAACTCTCGGTTATATAAAACTTGTTTCTCAGCCTTAATCTCTTGAGTAACAATCAAACATTTCTTACCTGTATTTCATATTTTGTTTTGGTTCAGACAGTTTCCTCCAATGTTTTCTGGCATGTTGTATGCCAAGAACTAAATTTTTTAAAAATAATGTAAATAATGTAATTGTCAAATGAAAGGTCTTGATCAGGTCTGAGAAGTCACAGAGGTGAAGGGCAGGGGACCCTGACTGAGAAGCCACTGAAACCCAGTGCAAGATCAGGATGATTTCAGCAGCAACTAAGCAACCAACAGCTGCTTCTCTCCAGGACTTCTACTTAGTGTTTATGAACACAGCTATCACCACTGCTGGCTTCTTAATAAAAATGCTGCACAAGAAATAGGTTCCCACCATTGGAACACAATATCTAACACCCACATTGTAAAGGAGGAGGGGTTTATCTTGACTCATGTTTCAGAGGGTTCAGTCCATGGCTGGCTGGCTCCCGGGCAGAAACAGTAGGGCAGAAGGGCCTGGTGAAGGGCAGGTGCTCTCGCCCATGGCAGCCAGGAGCAGAGAGCGAAGGGAGGAGCCGGGGGAAGAACACAGCCTTCAGGCCAGGGTCCTGGTAACCAGCTCTTCCCACCAGGCTCTGCCTCCCAAGGTGTGTTCAGCCAGGATCTCACCCATGGGCGAATCGACCAATGAGCACAGCACTTCTTCACCCAATCACTTCCATGCACACGAATCTGTGGGAGACGGTGTAGACCTAACCCATAGCAGTAGCTGAATTAGAGTAAAAACAGACCTGGCCCAATGGCATTGCATTCAGTTATGTAAGCCCTGAGCAAACCTAAAGCGGGTCCTCAGCCTCTCCCAGTTGGGGGCTGGGGCTCTGCACGAGGGGCTCCTCCCTGCGTCCCACAGCACAGCACTTCGTGCTGTCTCTGATCTCTGCCAAGTGTCTCCGGGTTTTGGGGAGATTACTGAGGCATCTGATGTGAGTCATGAATGTGAAATCCCACTACTTGCTTGTCTTTCGGGAGAGGCTTACCGAGGCTCTCTTCTAAGGGATCTGGCACCCTCTAGTGTCCAGGTTGTGTCACTACCGTTTGGGGACTGGAAGCGCTCCTCACTGCAGTCAATGGGATGACTTCTGCTTTCTGTATCACTGGGTCTGAAAACTTCCGGTCCTGGTTGAGTCTGCTGTTTTTCCCTATTAGCGCCATCCAATTAAATGCCAGGAAATCTCTTGCAACTGTTAAGGACACAAATACACGTGGGCTGTCACTGCAGACAGAGGTTGCCGCGTTTCTGTGGCTCGCAGCCGCTGGGGTACAAACATGCTCCCCTGAGCTGGGGTGTGTCCCCACCCACCCGAGGCCGCAGCATGCTTCTCCCAGTGCAGCGTGTCCTTTATCAGAGGCAGAATCCTCAATGTCTCTCCACAGTTTTGATTCCTCTCTTTCCTGTTTTTGTACATTTCAGATTGTCTACAAAGCCTGGCTCTGCTCCCAGTATTTTGAAGTCACACAGTTTAACTGCAGAAAGACAATTCCTTGCAAGCAATACTGTTTGGAGGTGCAGACGAGGTGTCCGTTCATACTGCCCGACAATGATGAGGTTATCTACGGAGGCCTCTCCAGCTTCATCTGCACAGGTAATGCGGCGGCCAGCCAGGCCACCCGGGTGGCTCTCTGAGGTGCCCTGCCCTTGCTTTGTCACTCACCCCATTCATGCCTCCCTGAGGACTCTGCTGGTGATGGACTACACACATCCAAGTAGAAGCAGCAGAGTCCCCACACTGGTCTGAGTGCAGGTCCTTCCACACCGTCAGCACTGCAGGAGAACCTGCAGGCTACACTTCGGAAGGGGATTATTTTGCGGGGGGCAAAGGGGTAGCAATCATTCATGTAGAGGCGCATCCTGCCTGCTCTGTTCTCCTCTTCTGTGTGCTGTCTGTCAGGGATGCCACGGTCTGGCAGACAAGATTGTCTCTCCCAGTGAGGAGCAAGCTGGTGTCCTGCATCTGTGTCATGAGGACGCTGTTACCCTAGATAAACATCGTGGCCCGCAGCAGTGCTCACCTGAGCATGTGTGGGGTGGGGCACAGTGACACAGACACAGCCTGATCTTCTATTTCCCATTGGCAATGTTTCCTTCTTTCTGCAAGGGACTAGGATCAGGCCAAGCATAGCGACACACTAGCACCCTGTACCCGCTTAGGCCCGCGCGTGTTAGACACAGGGGAAGACGCAAAGGAGGTGGGCAGTCAATTTTTGAAGATGAATCAAGAAAAGCAGAGCAGATCCCTTGCCACAGGGGTGGCACTCACAGGTTTCTCTGTATTCTGATGAAGATCAAAATATGCAAGGGCCTTGTAACCCCACGGCTGGAATCATAGCACGAACATTTTTCAGTTTGTGGCTGAAACACTGACAAGCGTGGTGAGACCGGAGGTCTCATTTGCTGGATGGGACTTTGCAGGCTCCTCTAAAACAGAGGGATGTGTTTGGGTATCCATCAGATCGTTCCCCGATCACTTATCCATTTGCTTCACTATTCCAAAGCAGTAAATCAATCAAGACACATGCCTGGCAGGACACAGCGGTGCAGGCCTGTCACCCCAGGATGCTGGGAGGCTGAGGCAGGGGGATTGCAAGTCTGAGGCAGCCTGAGAAACTCAGCGTCATAGTAAGATGCTGTTTCAAAATTAAAATAAAAATTAACAAGAAAGACCAGGGATGCATCACGGGGCTGTCCCCAAAGGGTTCCAGGCCAGGGAGATGCTCAAGGCCACCCCAGGGGACAGTGGTCCAGTCTGGATAGCACAAAGCAATTCCACGCTCACTTCAGATTCAAAGCGGGAATCTTTGTCCCCATAGCACCTCTCAGCTGGAGAGAGAGAGGAGGAAGGAAGGAGAGAGAGAGAAGATGGGAGGGAGGTTAGTGGCAGCTTCTCGACTTCGGAGAACAAACTCGCCTCACGCAAGCTGCAACACGTGCCCTCGGCCGAGGCTCGTGAGATCAGTCCGCGTGGCTCCTGGACCCAGGCCTCCTTTCGGACCCAGGGTCATCAGTCAGAGCCTGGGCTCAGCCTCGCAGGAGCTGGAGGAGCCCAGGAAGAGGTGCATTCTGTGTGCTCATCCAGGGGTTGAACCCAGAGCAGACAAAGCCATTCTGCACTGTAGGGACCTGAGCAGTCGGTCCCCTCACCCAGGGGCCTCTGTGATGGTGACACGTCAGGTTACATGTTGGTCATCTGTCTCTTCTGTGGTGGCCGCCACCTGAGGGTACAAATGCCCAGAGATCTGGACTCAGGACCTGAGTGAGACACGCTCCTGGTGCCTGCTGCTGGACCTGGGGCTGGACAGGCGCGTCCCTTGGGGATAAGCCTGGACACCTGCACTGGAGCTCAGGAGGTGTGGCCCACTGTGTCCTCTCAGGGGACGAGATGTCCTCTGCTCTCAGGAGAGCAGATCCAGTCCCAAAGAGCAGCCGCTTTGCCTGTCACCCCTGGCTGGGACCGAGGGCTGCGTGGATGGCAGGCTTGTGGCAGCTCGGGCTCCCAGCAATGATGCACAGTGATGGTCCAGGGGGCCACCGGGCCCACTCCAGGAAGAAGGGCTCATCCAGGATGTGGATCCTGACCTTTACCCTGGGAGCTTCTCCCTTTGACAAAGATGAGTCGCTGAAGTCACTTATGTTTTGTATCCTGAAAGACACAGCACTTTGTCACTGAGCAGTGAAGGCATCGTGCCTGCAGCTTTGCACACTGTCTTCCCACAGTTTCCCCTGCCAGAAAGGTGCACCAGTTACAGGTCCTGAAGGAGGAGATAGATTCCTTCTCACGTCCCGGGAGACCTGGAACCCTGCTCCGTCTGTGTGGGAAGAGTTTGGCGAATACTTCAGCTACGTGGGGCTCATGGGCAGCTGCTGCCTGTGGAGGGCCAGTTTCGTGCCCAGAGCTTCTCCTGGGGACAGACCAGGACACAGACGCTGTTTCTCCTCTGTGCCCACTGCGTACGGATGCCAAGCCTGCCTGTCAGGCTGGAATCACATGCGCATCGATGCTTAGGTTGCTTTGTAATTTTACTCATGTTGGGGCGTGTGTACCGCACACAATGGCCCCCCTCACCCAGGGCAGCTGGCGCAGGGACAGGACGCATCTTCGTTCTCTTTTCACCCCTTCCCCTCCCTGCTCCTTCCACACCCTGCTCACCTTCCCATTTGCAAGAGGAGATCACATCAAGTTCAATAGCATCTGCACAACAAAGAAAGCAACCAACAGAGTGAGAGGGCAGCCCCTGGATGGGGAGCTTCTCCAGCTCTGCTTCAGAGCAGGCCTCTCTCCTGGAACACACACAGAGCGAATTGTTCAGAAATTCAACTCCTCAGGTGAAAAGAACCACTGAAAACAATGGGCAACCAAAGTCAGTAGATGCTTCTCGGGAGAAGCACAAAGTACATGAAAGGTGCTCAACACCCTTGGCCATTAGGGAAACACACATTAAAACAACACCCAGAGTCACCCGCACTCGTGATGATTTTTAGATTTCATTTTACCAACCGCCTCATCCCAGTCACTCTGGGAAGCTGAGGCAAGAGGATGACAAGTTCCAGCCCAGCTTAGGTAACTCAGTGACTTAGAGTGACCTCCAGATCAAAATAAAACCTGAAAAACTGAGCTAAAGATGTAGCACAGAGCAAAGGCCCTGGTTCAATTCCCAGTCCTGGATACAAAGAAAAAGAAAAAGGATTATTATTCACAAGAAAGTTTTATAATTTTTTTAGAAGCCTCAGACAAGATGCAGCTTCCTTTCATAATCGGAAGTTGCTTATAATTTTGCTAGCAGTTATTGAATTCTGCAGTCGGGGTCCCTTTCTTGTGTCGCTCACACTCCTTACGCAGGTCCTAAATGGGAAAGCGTGAGACGTGAGTTTCTGATTGCCTGCTCTTTTCAGTGTGTCCACGATGAAGGAAGGACATGTCCGCGGAGGCTGGGCTGGGCCGGGCGCTGGTCTCAGGATGGGCTCCAGGTCGGATGAAATGTTCTGACCGAAGCCCTGGAGGCCCCAGGCTCCATCGTGGGAGGAAGCGGACTGGTTCCCCACGGGGCGGATGCAGCCAGGCCTCCGGTAGCCTTGGACCGGTTCTGGCCACAAATTCTGTCCCCACCCGACCCAAACTCAAGGTCACCGGGCGCTGAGGACCCCGCGGCTGCAGCCAGGGCTCCACTCTGCACCCCCATCCTGAAGAGTTCCCAGGAGCCCCCCCCCGCCCCGGGCAGCTTCCCGCAGTGGGGAGCCCGGAGCAGCGGTGCCATGGCAACCAGCAAGAGGTCCCCCAGGGATTGGATGGACTGGCAGGACCGCTTCCCCCCCAGATCCTGCTCAGCTCTTCTGCGGAAACTGAACAAAAGCGAAACTGGTCCTCTGGGGGTCCCTGATAACAGGGACAAGACACACTGTGGGAGTTCTAGGAAGATTCCGGCTTCTTTCTGTCTTCAGCTGTGACAGATGTGGCTCAGTCCCCGCCACCCTCTCTGTGCGCACTGGGCTCCCCGCTTCCAGGAGGGTTTGCAGCACCCGGCCGCCGCGCCCCCTCGTGGTGCCGTCTCGGTACTGCAGGAGCCAAGCGGCCACAGAAAATTCACAAAACAATTTCTTTGTCTCATACTTTTCACCCCCGAGAGAATTCGCTATTGGGAAAGAAGAATCATTCCCCTGAATCCTCTTTTGACATGGTCAGTGAGTTGAGATTTGAAGCATACAGAAAAGATTTTCTCTTTCAAATATTTTAGTCCAAAAAAATTTCCTTTTGATTTAAAATACATTTTTTTATTTTAAATATAATTTCAAGGCGGTTTCCCATGCTATTTTCAATGTACGTCTCTCTCCCTGTGTGTGCAAGGTTCAAATATTATTCAAAAATAAACTTTTTGTGGAACATACCAATGAACTGCTTCTCGTGTCTGATGATGTACAAGGTCTTTTAAGACATTTGTAGTTTAGAGTGAAAGCTGAATAAGGCTCAGCTGTGAGGGAATCGGGTATTAAAACTGTGAGAGGCGTATGGCCCCAGGCCTGGCGCAGTCCCTTCCTGAGCTCAGGGCCTTCCTCTCCTCCGTGTGACTCCCTCTGCCCTGGACCCTATTCCAGGACTTGATGCAAGGAGCCACCACGCAGGGTGGACACTGGATGGGTCCCAAAGTCACACGCCCTACAAGGCCACCTCCTGTCCACGGGTGGCACAGGACTGAGCCAGCCCGGCTCCTGCAAGCGGAGGCCATGCAGAGGTCCCTCCTGGGTGTGAGCACCCGCCTGCAGGGGACCCTCCTGGGCCTGCAGTGCTAGGCCTGGCCTGCTCCGAGGAGAAGTCAAGCGGATGGGAGCAGGTGAGCAGAGCCTGCCGCAGCCCCTGCGCGGCGCTGAGAGGAGCCTGGCGGGAAGCGTCCGGGCTCTAGACTGCAGCCCTGAGCTTGGGGCTGTGGAGATGCCCAGCCTGGGCCGGGAACGTGGCACGGACTTTTGATGCCCTGGGGGCAGATAGACCCTGGGCACTTCCACTCACAGGGCCGTCACCCTTGCTGGCATCCATGTGACTGAACTGCACATGGCAGCTGTGTCCCGCCTCCCTGTGCCGCAGGCTGTGGGATGTGTCTAAGGCAGGACGGGGTCAGGGCAGGCGGCTGGGCGGGGAGAGCGTGGCCGGGTCAGCCAGGCGGCATGGGGAGGTCGCCCCGAAAGGCGAAGCTGAGGACACATCCTCACGCAGGGAGGGCATCAGACCGGTAGGGACCCGCGAGGTAGGCGGCCGGGCAGGACGCCTGGGTTCCTGGTCGGGGCTGCGCGGGGGAGGCGGACGTCGCGGGGAGAGGTGCCCGGGGCAGCCAGACCCTTCGGGGAGGGTGCGGACTTGCCACGGGGCTTCGCCGCGGCCCTGGGAGCCGCTCTGAACGCCGAGCTGCGTGGGGCACAGCTGCCGCCTGCTGAGAACACAGACTTCCCGCCACCAGCCGTAGGCCTGGGCGCCCGGGCCACCCGGCCCAGGGGGCCTTTCCACCACCCCGCTGCCCAGGAAACAGAGTCCAGCACCGCCTGCACCCTCGTCCCGCAGCAGAGGGGACAAGCAGGAGGCCGGTCAGGCCACTGGAATCAGCCTGGGAGGCGGGTTTCCATCGGAAAGTCAGGCAGCAGGCGCGGCGGAGCCCTCTGCAGGGGAGAAGGAAGCAGCTCAGCAAAACAGCCCACAGGGTCTGCAGCGCACAGCGCGGGAGCGGGGACAGCACCGGGCCGGTGGGCGACGCTCCGCAGGGCACCAAGGGGTCGGGGTCCTGCGGGGAGCCCATGGCTCGGGAAGGTCCGCGGGTGGGAGAAACTCGGTCAGAGCGGGGGTGAGCAGGACCTTAGGGTAGAAACACAGCACCCACACCACACACACAGCACACGGCACACACACCACACACACCACACACACACC